>JACBAH010007420.1:0-29908 GCA_014282315.1 Neospermospora avenae | reverse complement strand
CCCTTCTCCTCCTCTCAATTCCCCAACTCCCCACCGTCTGCATCGCCTGTCTTCCTCCTTCTGCCACTCTCTCATCCCTCAAAACCCCAGCCAAACATTTCCATGGATCCCTCGCACCTCCCCACTTCAAAACCTCTTCCTTAAACCTCTCCCCATTCCCCTGCTTCAACGCGCCACCCTCTCTCCCACCTTCAAAGACCTTTTGCCATATCCTCTCCGCCAGGACCCTATCGAACAAATAACTATAATATGAGCCACCGTATCCAAACAAATGTCCAAAGAAGCCTTGCCAGGAAGTCCCAGCTGGATCAGGAGGCATAGCGCCGTGCTGGCGTTGGAGAGAGAGATACGTTTGCGTAGAGTTGAAGCCAGCGTTCAAAGCAAGGGGAGAATGACAAGCCTGATCAAGAAGGGATAGAATGAGTTGGTTCTCAGTATCTACACCCTCAAACTTCTTGTCCAGCGCCAACTTCTCCGCCACCATCTCATAAGGAAGCGGCTTATCAGTCTCCCAATGACTAGCAAAAAGCGCCAAGACTGCCGGATCTGCTGCGAAATGTTCCATGATAATAGAAGGCAATTCCGCGAAATCCGTAGCGCAGCGCGTGCCGGAAACTTCTTGGAAATTCGTCCGGCCAAGGATGGAGTGTATAGCGTGACCCATTTCGTGAAAGAGAGTTGAGACTTCGCTGAAGGAGAGGAGGGAGGGCTTTTTAGAGCTGTATGGAGTAGCGAAGTTGCAGATTAGAGCTATGATGGGGAGTTGCATTACGCCATTGGGGGATCGGGAGAGGGCCATGCCGTCGTTTGCGGCTTGTTCGGCGGACGAGAAGAGAGGGTCGGCGAGTGATGCTGCTTCTTGGATTTCGCCGTCTCGGATTCGGCGAGAACAGCGGATGGTGAAATGGGCTGGGTTGGGAGATTTGCCCGAGCGGGCGAAGAGGTCGCAGTATAGTACTGCTACGTGACCGTCTGTCTCGGAGATGATGTCGAGTGTTCGAACATCTGAATTCCATGTCTCCCCTGGGAGGTTCTCCCGAGGTACACACCTAATACCATATAGCCGAGTAAAGAGTCTCGAGAGACCTTGCATCACTCTCCCAAGTGAGAAATATGATGACAGAAAGTCTGAACTTCGCGACCGTGAGGGCACCGCAGCTAGAGTTTGAGCCAAATAGAAATCCTTGTCCCAAGGTTCCAGCGTTGGGTTTGATATTTTAGTATATGCTTTCTTTGCTGCTGTCAATTCTGCTAAACAAGACTCAACACGCGGTCGGTTATCCTTCGATAGCTCCTGCAGAAATCCATCAACAGCCTCAGGAGTCTTCGCCATTTTGTCCTCTAACGACATATGCGCGTAGCTTTGGAATTTCGAGAGCTTAGCCAGCTCCGCCCTCTTGACTAAGAGAGTCTGAAGTCTCCGAAGAGAGCTTTTGGATGATGTTCGACTGGCCGCATATATCTGCCTTCTCACATTTTCGTCGTAGACTGTATGCAGTGCAGCACTAGCAGGCTCACCTAAAGCCGGCAGTCTGACTTGGCCCCATCGTGTAAACTCTTTCACAAGCATTGGATCCATACCATACAAGCTACTGCTCTTGAACTCAAGGTAATGCTTTTCCGGCTCCATGTACTCTACAAACTCCGAACCTACCTCAAGTATCTCCTGAGATAGCTTCACGAACTTCTCTTTCTCGCCCTGGGGCAGATCAATGGCAGATTTGGCGAAATCACGCTTCAAGATCCCCGCCACCAAGCGTTCCTCTTCACCCCATGTAGATCCAGCCGCCTTGATAGCAACATCCAATTGCCGTGCCAATCCTGTAGTCGTATTCAAAACATTCATATACTCGAACATCATAGCATAAGCCTTTGTTGCCGCTTGATTGATCATCCGGTCTGGATGTGTAGCCTTGACAAAGTCCGCAAGATCTATTACTCGACACAGCAAATCGCTAAGTCTTTCCAGATCTTTGACTATATGCTGGTAGTCTTCCGGGCTGGAAGCTGCCAGTATCTTAGCCACTACCCTTTTCGCCTTTGCCAAACTTGTATTCGCGAATTGCTCGAAGCCTTGCGGATTCGTTAAGTATCGATTTTGGAATAGTCCGGCATGTTGTCCAGATTTTGAGGATTGTGAGTATTCTTTCCAGAACCCTGGCGAGTCAAATATCTGGCCGAGAGTTTTATCATCGTGCTGCGATCCAGGAACCCTATGATCCAATGCTGCCTGTCCACGAGCAGGTTTATGTCCCAAGGCGATGGGGTCGTTGGGGGGCGAATGTGGTATGGCTTGCACATGGTTACGTCGAATTCGAGGGCGTAGTTGGCGTCCTATACATTGTGAACATATCCACGGTCGGGGAACGGTCGACTTCAACATTCCTCCTGCAGCCCCAAATTCCGTAGAGATGACGATCGATGTTGTAAAAGCCAACAGCCTCGCGTGTTTTGCCCACAGGATGAACTAATTATGTGCCGAGGCTGACATTATTATGTAAACCTTGCATAAAAACACTAATGAACATCAGTATCCAAGCTTCAGCAAGATCAGCTCCATCAAACACTCCTCTCTACAATTGAACGCCCACGTCGTCGTCAATTGAGTTATGGCTTCGAGAGTTTTGCTGCGGCAGGTGAGTTGTATGAATTACCTATCAAATTGGCAGCTGCTAACAATATCAGCGCGTTGCGCCTGTGGCTACCGGTGCCATCATTGCTGGCATAGCTCTTTTCCCCAAGAACACCCTCCATGCAGAAGGTCCAGATGCATCAGACACGGTTGACGTATGTTTCACTATTTCACCAGTATATCATATTCACCTGACAGTATCAGCAGGCCAGGAAACCTATCTACGATGACTTCGAGCTCCCAGCAGCACCTACACAATCCCAACCCTCATCCAAACAAACTACCCCAGAACCTACCAAAGCCGCATCTCCAACACCTACCGATCGTCTAGCCGTACAAATCAGAAAGACCAGACTCTTCCTTCACAGCCATGTTGCGGCCACAGAGAACAAAATCAACGAGCTGATGGACTCCGCTCTGCATCTCGAAGATAGCTTCACCAGCACAGTAGCTTCACTAGCGCCTTCACCACAGTCCGGTGAGAAGCTTATGCCAGGTACTTTATACGTTTTGGTCGCAGCAATGACAGGCAGTATCGTATCACGCAATCGCAACATCATTCTCCGAGGAGCCGTTCCCTTGGCTGTTGGAATTGGCGCTGGTTGGGTGGTTCTGCCCGTTACCATGCGCAATGTCTCGGATCTGTTGTGGAAGTACGAGCAGAGGTTCCCAGCGATTGCGGATGGACATATCAGGACGAGAGAGGGCATTGAGAAGGCGTGGAGAATGGCTAGAGTTCATACAAAGCAGGCTGTTGACATTGTGGATGATAAGGTCAGTGGAGGACGAGCGGTAGTTGAGGATTGGGTTGCAAAGGGGAAATGAGTGGAGGATAGAGATGTGTAGATACGTTCCCTGTATAACCAATAGATCATTATTTTTGTTCAGTTGGTGGTTGAGTCAACCTAGTAAGGAATCATACTAGCATTACCAACTGAAAACAATTCTACCACGGGCACATTTCCGAAAGAGACAAGGGTTTTGCTTATAGTTCTTCGATCAGCATGTAGCCGAAGCCAAAGGGCAAGTGCCCTTAGTTTACACCAAAATCGCTTCCTGGATGAGCCATTGTCTCTCATCTTGGAATTCCCCTCTTCTTACTTGCTTCACCAGCAATCGCTATAAGGAAAGTGTCGTCCGCATTCTCAGCATTCTCGTCCTCGCTGGTATCACTTGCATCATTGTCTTCGACGTTAATAACATCTCTGTTCCCATCATGATGCTCCCCTCGTTTCACCATCTCTCCACACGTAGTAATGTGAGAGAGCCAGAATGCTTCGGGCAACGGGCAGGTGTGAATTATTGACTCTGAGTTGCCGGAGAGAGTGATGCTGGTGGGACCATAGCTGAAAGTTGCTCTCATCGGAAGAGATAAGGGTGGAGAATCGGTGAGATATCCATAGCGTAGCTTTTGAGTCGTTCTGGAGACCGGGTGCTATGAAGTATTGTTGATATCACTCTGTGCTAGTACGTATAATCAAGTAGTCTAACTGAGCCAGTCTAGTAGTATTAGTATATAATAGTAGTTGTGTTATAGCTATAGAATCAAGGTATATCTCGACGTAAGGTCGAGATATATTCAGCCGGCTAATCCTCGGGTCTACTATACGCGACAACGGACTAACAAGTATATTTCTTTGTCCACTTTTGCGTCTGTTTTAGTTACCATTCATGTATGAGTGTGCTAGCTTCAGGTGTGCTCTCGTGCTAAGGTTGCATATAATTTCGAGTGAGTCCTATATCGATTGACATTCGTTCAAGTTATGCAATCAACTACGTGTAAAGAATAGAAGCCATCTACACACAATGCTTATTTTGACGCGACGTACCATCTGCACTACTTTACCTGAGAATGCTTATGCAGGAAAAGTTTCTCAGATGAAGAATTTGAAAGAGGCACAGCCTACCCGAGCTGTAGCTTAAAATCTGCCTCGAGCTCTATCACAACCATATTCCAGTTTCATCAGATTCCTTCACTGTAAACGGGGAAAATGAATCTATTGCACGCTCAAGGATTGTGTGGACATAATTCTGTATTTGTCAAACTAGCCTGGGTTTGGCGAGGGACGCTAAGTCATCGACCGCGCTCGCGACATCTACCCTTCTCATAATTCTTATTCGATCCAGAAATTTTCAATGCATAAATCAAGGGACTGATTGCGCAACTTGAGCGCATCGCTTTTTGTTTTCTTCCAGCTTCCAGATACCTTCCGCGAGAGTAATGATCAGATCGTGCGTTGTCCAAGTAATTGTACCGTTTTCCTACTCGGCACTTCATGCACAACGACGCGGCGGCAAGTGCTGGTTGGCTTCATCTTTTCCCCCGCATATCAGACCTAGTGGTGGGCGGGAGGCCACCAATGAGACTCTCAGCACAGCAGTGTTCTTGCGTTTGTTCGTTAGTCGACGTAGTTGGGCGTTCTTCAGCTCGAGGCCGCATTACTGGCCATGAATGCCCAATTGGAAAGCCACCTATCGCAAGACGACCAAGCCCACCCATCCTCGAGATACCAAATGCACCTCATGCCGTCTAGGCTTGATTGGAAGGCCTCTCAGATTTATGTGGGTTCACACTGGTAGATGTGCGATACTGAGGTATAAGTAAATGCCTCGCTTCCCCTCCGTCCTCCCCCGTTTCACAACAATCGCATTCTATACTTCTTTGGAACCCACATTGTTGCCGCAACGCGGCTTTCCGCGCCCGTACAGGCGCATCCTATCCAAGCCGCGGGTGTTACCGCTGCATTGGCGGTGTGCACCTGCGTATCCTCTGCTCAATCCTCAACAACTGCTGTGGTGTCTGTTATTCGACTTCGGAGGACTATCCAACCGTGGATCCTCGATCCGCCTTCCTCCAACCACCACCAAATGTATTGAAAACACTCTCTCTGAATGATGTTTCTAAGTGCCTAGGCACTTGGGGAGAACCTGCCGTGAATCCTCACGATGACAGCCCCAAATCGGTTCATGATCGCACCGAATTGGTCTTCGAAAGTCAAAACATCACAGGCGGAGGTGTAGTGCGCAACAATTTCCTTCCCGACTCTTCCCCAAATTCTCGTATGGTATCCATGGTCCCTAGTACTTTACTGGATGATGAGACCGGATATCCTACTCCAATATCACCGCCACGGCCAAGTGACCTCGACCTGGATCAATCAAGTACGGCCAGACTTTCGACGCTAGTACCAGTTCGAGGCACTACTTCTGCATCAAGCATGCATGGCCGTGGCCCAATTGCAATGCCGAATGGCGAATTCATATGCCCTGTATGTCCAAGAGCGTTTGATGGACTCGTCAAAGCCACGTACGTCCACATTACCAGCTTCATAGTTCAGTTGCTGCTTCATAATTCATTTTCTGATCTCAGTAGTAAACACGTCCATGAGTATGAACACAAGAACGTTTGTCCGGAAGTCGGTTGTAAATGGAGTTTTCGTCTGCCGAAAGACCTCCTCCGCCATTCCAGTCAGCACGCCGCCCGACCACGACGATATCGTTGTCCTGTGGTTGGATGCACCTCTAGACGTCCTAGGTTCGACAACACATTCAGTCGGCCAGATCTCCTGAAGAGGCATATGACGAGATTTCATCCATCTTGTTCGAGCACATGAATAATTACTCGATTTTTGGTAGCTCTGATCGGGAAAATTGGATGTAAGCCAGGGTCCAGTAGCCAAGGTCACTTTTCTAAGTCTAACAAATTTGTAGGCAGATCCAACCTGGAAGACGTGATAAAGATCGATCACGTGGTGAAGATCAATACTGGGGACCGATCCTGATGGTGCACGTATCACGAAGGGGATTTTATTTGTCGGGGCTACTCAAACACTACGCTCGTCTCTTTCTTGAGTGCACGCAAAGAGATATTTGGAAGTGTTCAGAGCATGGGAGTTGCGTCCATTCTTCTTACCGCGATCCTCATTGTCAGTATGCCTGTCCAATCAGGGATGCTTACTGTGGGTAAGAACTTGCTCTGGCTCTGCGATATTGAGCCCACCCTTCACACAGCCATGTGAATATGTGGTGAGCCATTCTACAGTTGACAGCCACTTGCACGGTATTTCACGTCCTTTCTCTGCCCCCTGGGCTTTTATTCGCGAGTTGATAGCGTTCAAGACTTTTGATACCAGCATGACATGAAGATGACATATATTTATGGTACTAGAGCCCAGATCAAAACAAACTTTGCACATCTCCTAGTTTGGTCTAGTACAGTAATTAGTCCGCTGTCGCTAGACTTGTATGATGCCGCTGAGACCTGATCAAATTGTCGACTTACCCATCTGCTGCCTTTCGAGGAGGTATTCGCTAAAATGAAAGATACAAGAATCAAGATTATGTATACCTTACCGGGCATGGACATGATGATATTCCACCTCGCGAATAAGTTAATAACCAAGTTCCAGAGCGCTGAACTTGAAGTTATCTTTGTCCGGCAGGGAACCACATGTAAAGAGGAGTATATAGAGGTATCGCTTTTAATACCGAGTGGAGCTATGATCGTTTTCTATAGATTCAACGGCGCAAAAGAACAAAGATACTCCAGAAGCCCACGGAATAAGTCACAGTGCTCTATTGGTACTGCCGTGTGCTGGATGCCCAAACACACCACTACAGTTACTAATATTGGTAGTGTGCTTATTAAATACCATGAAGTGGTTGTTCATCTCACCCTGATTATGCGCCGCCTCGCACAGGGAGTCTCGCACTGGGAGGAATCTGAAATAGTTTCGTGCAAGTTTCAATGGTATTTCGTATCTATTGACAGACTTTGCATTATGCTCATAATGCGGCGCAATCGCGTGCTTTCCGATGCACGAGAAACGGTCTAGATTCGATGTACTACGGGGACTAACCTCCGGGAGCTGGGTCGCGTGGGCGGGCAATAAACCAGTGTGGCGCGACACTCGGCCATACTTGTGGACATCATAATCCACTCTGGTGAGATGTATGTGGCTGTCTAATCCTTCGCGATATGCCATTTAAGATGCAGGACATAAACTGGTGGCTAGAAGATATTTGCCCGACGCACAGGATTGGTCTGACGCAAATCTTACGATACCGTCGAGCGTCTCATTGGCTAACACAATTAAGCTTCGTGTTAAGAGACTTGGCTCTTGATTGGCTTGGCTTCCCCAATGCTTGATTGGCTGAAAAAGCTTGGTGGCATCCAAAGTGTATATGGATTCTTGAACTTCTGAGGTCAAGTTGAAGCTATGGGCTGGAAATCTGATTCGTAGAGTACTGAAGTCTCTTGTTCGGAATTTGACGACTTAGGATCATTTCTTATTGATCTCCATGTCTTGTCGACCCATCCTCATCCGCGGTCGTCCTGGGGCCACGGTACATGGTTTAGGCACATGGCCAATGATCCGATCTCCGAGTAAGCAGTCTAACGGCGCAGCTTCTACTCCCATCAAATTGGAAAGCGTTGTATACCGCTAAAACTGTTGCAGCCAACCAAGTGCAAATTGTATAATCATTTTAGATACGATCTGGAAGGCCTAGCCAGTTTCGAGACATGCTGTCCCTCCCCAGTCAGCCAGCTCGCTTAAATGCCTGTAACAAGACTAAGCGAAGGCGTGATAACGCCTCTGGCTTTTCTGAAGGACATACCAGATTGCATGATAGCTTTCTCAGCTGGATGATTTAGAACGTAGGGCTGCATCAGACGTACATAAGGATCCGCAGATCTCTCATCGGAGCGACCCCGGATTGACATTGTTCTGTACCGACAGTTTGGTTTGATAGCTGATCAACAACTTGAGAACGAGATAACGGAGTTAAAAGTTTATCCTCGCTGGACTTTTTGGATTCTGAGTAGAGTGTCAAATCTTTATCATGTCTACACCACCTCAATACATAGTCGAGGATAAGAAGGATCCGGCCATTATTCATGCAGGAATTTTGGAATCGGGACATGAGTCGGATTCTGTTGACACCATCACGGCTTTGGTCCTCGAAGGTATGAGAAGCTCTCTGACTTGGTTTCCACAATACTGACACTTGGTGATAGACCATCAGCATGATATTAGTCTTCGGACAATGAGCTGGCAGAGAGCAGCTTGGCTTCTTGCTGGTGATCAAGTATGCCTCGCCATAATGGCGCAGACTTGGTCACTCTCGTGAGTTCCTATCTAATCGAGATTCAGTGATTATGAGTATCTAACCATATTCAGTGTTTTGGGTTGGGTACCGGGTATCATTACCATGGTAGTTGCTGGCTCATTGTTCTGGATAACGTCTATCACCATGCACAAGTTCATCATGAAGCACCCTCAAATTAAGGACATCTGTGAGTAACCAAGCATAATCTACGAGTCCTCAAAATACTAATAACACGTAGGCGATTTTGTCTACTACGCTTTCGGAAAATCCCGCATCGCATACGAGTTTACGGCTTTTATGCTGCTCGCAAATAACATCATCCTGATCGGTTTCCATGTCCTCACTGGGGCCAAGGTCCTAAACACTCTCTCCGACCATTCTATGTGCACGGTTATCTTCAGTGTAATCACAACGATAATCGGCATAATAATGTCCGTCCCACGAACCCTCAATCACGTATCCTTCATGTCAATGTTTTCCGCATTCTGTATGGGCATCGCGATCCTCCTCTTCCTCATCTTTGCTGGTATCGAGGACGCGCCATTATACGGCTATGGCGGAAGTTATCCTACCCAAGGCCCTGTCAAGACCTACGCTTTCCCTCAAAAGGGTACCGACTGGATCGCCTGCATGAACGCCGTACTCAACATTACGTTCCTTTGGGTCCCACAAATCCTCTTTCCAACATTTATCTCAGAGATGGAGAAGCCACAAGATTTCCCGAAGGCGCTCGCCGTCCTCGCAGCCATCAGCACATTCCTATTCATCGTGCCTCCTTCTATTGGCTTCCACTACCTTGGCCAGTATTCCACCGCGCCAGCATTCGGTTCTCTGGGCCCAACTACTTATAAGAAGGCTTCGTTCGCATTTGTCATCGTGCCGACTCTCGTCATTGGCGTCATCTATGCGAATGTTACTGCAAAGTTCGTCTACTTTCGTATTCTTGGCAACTCGCACCACGCCCATAGTCACACTGTGAAAGGATGGGGTATCTGGGGAGCGCTCATGGTCGCTATTTGGGCCATTGCCTTCATCTTCGCAGAAGTTGTTCCCTCCATGGGCGACTTCTTGTCGTTACTCGGCGCAGCATTCGATTCGTTCTTCGGATTTATATTCTTCGCTGTCGCGTACTGGCAGTTGTACAAGGGGAAGCTGTGGAATGGCTTAGTTAGAAGTGTTCTGACAGTTGTGCATATCTTTGTCATGATCTGCGGATTGTTCTTGTTGGGTCCTGGATTGTATGCTGCTGTTGAAGCAATCATTGCGGATTATTCGGGAGGGACCAAGCCTGCTTTCAGCTGCGCAAATGTTGCTATCTAGGAAACTGTCAGCAGAACAGGTATGAGGAGGATGTGAAATGACATATACCCGCGTTGACAGAGTTACGACTTCTAAATGTACACGCCATGTGATAAAACTCGTAAAGCCGTTACTTCCTTGAAATTCTGCTTGCAATTACGCCTCGTAGTGCTGTTTTCATGGTGTTTGGCGAAGCAATTTTGTGCGCTGCGACATGTTCTTTCACTTCATCAAATAGACTCTCCTGTGTAATGAACTCAAGGCCGAACCTTAGCCTGAACACGGCAAAGGAATGATATTCTCTAAGAAGTCCGCATGGGGCGTACAGAAATTTACCTGGGGCGTTTGATCTAGGATCTAGCTGTTCATCTTTCTGCAAAATTCCGAGGCCTGCGGTCTGGGTTACTTTATCCATCCCGAAGCTCTGCTAAAAATTCTGGCCCTTCTGTAGGTACTCCATTCTTGAATTCGACATTCGATGATGTTGTGTGATTCGCCAAGAAATGTCTACTCGCAATAATATTTTCTCTTCATTCGATGAAGTATTTTTTTGAAGGCTCCATGAATCATTACCTTATTCGCATGTAGGCACTAACAAGAAAATTCACCTAGGGACATTGGATTCTCCGCAACTGTCTCTTAATATTATCTCTTCTGTCCACAGAAATTGGAGCATGGCATTAAAGGCAACCTATCAATATTGTCATGACCCTGCTCTACTGCCAGTGCTTTGCCCCGTTGTTACCCCACCAAAGATGTATGATGTATATAGCGTGATATAGAACTGAAAGAATAGTAAAGAATCTCAAGGCACATTTCCATACTATCAACTGTTATCAGTCTCACAATCTCATACCGAACAAGAATGGTCTTGCCATTTTGGGGACCTCTGCTCGTTAGCGTGTTCGGCTAATCCGCGCTACTGCCCCGACATTAAAACTGAACAGAAAAGTCAACAAGCTCTGTGATTCTAGTCCACAAAAGTCGACACATTTTCCGTTCAGCTCCTCGAAACATTCAATCTGATCCCACTTCAAAGTTTTTTCACTCAAAACGGGCTAACGCTGCGACATATAATTCACACGCCTGACCTTTAGGTTAGGAAGATAATATTCTCATCAGCAGCCAAACGCGCAACTCCGCTTTCACGACATCTTTCTTCACAGATCTAATTCAGATTCCAGAAACCATAACAAATTTTCTCTAATTAAACAATTCCTTTGCCACCTTCCTGTTCACAAGTTTGTTACCAAGTTCCAGAACCAGCTTGGGAATCAACCGCACACCCCCAGTCATAGGTCGCTTTTACAACTTCCTCGCACACAACTCTAAACACGGACTACAGAAACAGCTCCCAAGTCAAACTTACCTCTCCATGTAAGCATACTCTCTTCTGTATCAGCATTCTCAAGTCTAACCAGGTTCTAGAAAGCGCCTCGGAACGAATTTGTGCATCTCCAATCTTTCATCGTCACTCTTGGCAACACACTATCTTGAACAGATAGTACTTCGGTATCAATAAATATCATCCACCTTCCACAAATCTTTCGACGCAACAATGGCAGGCTCAAAATGGCACACCGAAGAGCTTGGAACTCTTCAGTGGTTCGTCAAGAAGGGAGAAGAGTATCGTGAAGGCTTGGAACAAGAGGGTGCGCAAGACGCAAAAGCCAAAGGTAAATGGTCTTGGTCTTTTATCGCAAAGAAGATGCAGAGAGTTGCAGACAGAGACGAATGGGAGAATAAGAGAAAGTACGACGCAAGCAATTGCGAATTTGCATGGCAGAAACTTCAATCTCGAACACTTGAGATCACAATTCAACCTCCAAAAGTTGCGATCAAAGTTGAGGCTAAGGACGAGTTCGAGATCAACAGCCAAACACCACTAATGATGGACGACCAACCACAATCAAACCTCACAGACCCAGCACTGCCAAACATTGAACATGGATTGGGAGACACTGTTGATCCTCTCCCTATCAAGCTAGATGCAGCTACTCTTGTCGAAGCCAGTCCAAAGCTCATAGTCATATCCTCCCGAGATGTATCCAGTGCCACCAGAAGCAACCCACGTGGCCCCTTCCAGGTCAGATTCGAACATGGACTTGACCATGCTCTTGATTATCGCTTCGATAACCTTACCAACAGCTTCATAGTCACGCCAAAGAAAGCTGCGCCAATTGATCCTGCATACTTCGAAAGCTCACAATTCATCAAGGACGAACAAGCATCTAGACGAGCACTTAACTCCGCTCAGGACGCTGCCAATGCTCAGGCCAACGATTCTCCTTCGACCTCCACACCTTCCCAAACTTCGAATAAGCGCTCCCGGGCAGATTCCAACGCTGAATCAGATACTTCGTCGCAATTAACCCCTGGAAAAAGCGCCCCTCGTAAAAATATGAGATGGGAGAAACATGAGATCGCCGCACTCATGTGGTTTGTATCAAAGCAGTACGCAGAGCAGCGAACCAACCTTCAAGGCAGAACTTTCACCTGGACCTGGAAAGTAATTGCAGAGAAGATGAACAAAGTCGCCGCTAGAGATGGTTGGGATAACGGAAGAGTCTACGATTCCGGGAACTGCTCTGGAGCCTACAGTACTGCCTCGACCCGCCTCCCCAACGGTCGCCCAAGCCTTTCTCGCCGCAATAACACACCTGTAAAGCCAGCTGGTCCATCGAGACCTGTTGGTCGTCCGCCGCGCATCCCAAATATCGAAGATCAAGACAACTCCTTGGTCCGGGATACTATTGATCCGCCTCCTCCTGGACCTGATGCCGGTGTTAGCGACCAGGCTCCATATCACTGGCTAGTGGCGGAGAGACAGGCTTTGCACGAGGTCTACGTCTTTAGTAGAATTGCGGAGAATAAGCTCTTGAGTCGAGGAGAGTGTAGGAGACGAGGCAACTGGACTTGGACGATGGTTGCGCGGGAGATGAATCGTCGTGCGGTGGGAGCACCTTGGTATGTTGGTCGGGTCTACGATCAGAGCAACTGCTACAACATGATCAAGTACGAAAAGGAGAACTTCAACTTGAAGGGCAATGTGCAGCCTTGGAGCGGGGATGCGGAGGAGCAGAATGAGGCTGATGATGCATAGGAGTAGCTTGGTGAGGAGCTTTTTCGTTGATTGGGCTGGAACGTGGATTGGATTGGGCGTTGAATTATTATTGATATTCGAGAAAATGAACTTACGTAATATCAATATCGATACTTCATCTGAGACACACTTCGATACTCGATTGACATGGGATTGTAAATATATTCTTCAAGATGTACACAGAATAGGTTTTCGAATGACGATTGGTACTCTCCAAATCCCGAAAAGATCGAATTAGCGTTTCCAGGGAAAAGGAAACAGTCTCATTTCGAATGACACAAATATGACTTGAGAATACTACAAAAAGAGAAACGACTTTGCGAGGCAGATACTTGACTAGAGAAGATCTTATTTTACTAAATCAATGACTTCCCAAGCAACTCCATATGAACAGTAGTAGAGTTTACGTGCAGCCACATCGAGCGGACAGCCTCAGTGAGATTAGAAGAATTGCGGTTGATATCAATAGCATACTCGTTCAGAAGGCCGGACAATACGCGGACCAGAGGACGACTTACTGTATGTACTGACTCTACCAAGGAATCTTCAATGAGCAGCAGAGGAGCTTTAAATCTAGGGTATTTCACCAAGGTACCCTGATTAGCTTGCTTGGGGGACAAAATGTTTGACCTACAAGTGAAAAATCCTGATGTCAAGAGGAGTTCGAAGACGATATAAAACACGGGACTTTAAGGGCGATACGAGCACGAAGATAGCCGCAACTTATTCAGACCATTCAGGCGACATTATTGTGAATAAAATGTTTACAGAAACCACGACCGTGAATTCTTCGTGTCGGATACTGAAGGGAGCTTCGACCCTAACTTTCGTAGTAGGTAGTCCAACGTTCCTTCCACATTCTCAATCACAACCCTATGTTTTCGAACTCGCTCTAACGAAACATATCAATCTAACACCGACTACGACTCATCCACAAAAAAATACATCGTCTCATCGCGGAATCAACAGGACCTCGAAATGTCTCCCACAACCCACGCCCGTCGTCACATCTGGAGAGTCGGAATGCCCGTCCCACCACCACTTCACTGGACCGCCGACGAGAAAAAGAACCTCAAAGCAGTCTATACGTGTTTAGGCCTCGGCTTCAAAGTTATGGGTGAACGTCCTGATCTCGTAAAGTGGTGTCTGGTCGCAGAGCAGATGAACCTCAAGGCGCGTGCGGAACCAGGCTGGGATGTTGGACGGAGGTACGGTTGGGAGAACTGTTGGCTGGCTGCGAAGCAGATTTGTATGGAAAACGATTGCTCGGGATCGAAATTATGACGGAGAGGCTGAGCGCGATGGGGCTAGAACTCACGTGTCTGACTGGTCATGTATTTTGAGGGATGGTGAGGGCGAGACTTCGTCAATAAAGGCATGCAACTCAGGCTTGCTTCAATCTTCTAAGTATGTCCACCCTCCCACCTGAGATCTTGATATGTGTTGATCATAGATTGTAGATGTCACTCATGAAATGCCGCCAGTCCTCCGATTCTCAGACTGTAACTTCTCCCGAGTGATCCAGTGAAAATAGATGGACCGGCTAGCAAGTAATGATCTTCAGAAAGCATGACAACAGATTCGTTCGAGCCAATGGATTTGACTACTGATAATGCTGAAAACTACAATATCTGATACATGAGACCCCAGGAGCCATTGCATTCAAGCTAGAACCTCTCTGGGAATACACCCATGCCCACGACTGCGTGCTGACAAAGTAGTAATGACCCTTTCCCAAAGCATCCAGTGCGTGCATGTTTTCAGGACTACCCAGAATACCTGAAGGTACCCAGGATTTGCAAAGCAAGAGTGAGCACCATGTGTAAGACCCAAGGCATCCTATCAGTCCCTACAGAGTTTCATCATCCAAAGAATATCTTTCCCCTCCAGCTCAACATGTCTAAATAACACATCTTCTCGATAATTCCCTCCCGACCCCGATCCCTGCTACACTTTGAAACGAGTTTACAGGGCCCCTGAGATTTAACAGTCCATAGACCAACTGGAGCAGAACACCAAAGACCAGAGGTGTAACGATCAAGTTTGCCATCACCAGGATCGAGAATCATTCCTGGACCGGCATGTCTTTACTCAATACATCCTTATAATCTTTTGGTTTGTCCCCGCGCTTCGCAGTCCGCACCAGCAGGGGTAGCATGCGAGCTGGATATACGTTGTTGGACCGGTGCAGGTACTCTTGATAGTTCCTGTAGTTATAATTTTTTTGGAGGGGTCTGTAGATATGGTAGGCTTGGTAGGCTTGACGATAGGCTTCACGGTGAGCGGAAAATTCCTGGTTGTTCTGGTAGATAATGGTACTCGCATAGGGCAGGTCGGGCAGTTTGTTCTGGTGATTCTGGTGATTCCGGTAGAACTGGTCGGTCGATCTGACTGATCCGATGATTCTGGTTCTGGTTGTTCAGGAGGACCTGGTTTTTCTTGTTGTTATGGTTGTTCTGGGGGACCTAGGGGTTCTGGACGATCTGGTTGATGCTCATCTCATTGATAGGGTTCTTCTGACCGACTTGATTGTTTTGTTTCGTGTCCATGTTGCGCTAGTTGGTCTGATATGGGATTCCTTCGAAGATCTTGACTTACAAGGACAGCTGTGGGATAGCGGATGTCCGAGTGATGCAGACTTGTCGGGCCGTATTAATGAATCTTTTGTTGACGAGAAACAGTCTTCAATAGAGGCATACGTTCCTGAAAGCATTAGCTGACGTTGTAGAATAAGCAGGACGTATCTCCGAACTCTGGATGATCTGTGAGGTAAAAACACCTTGAAGCTAAATGCGGAGTGAAATTTGTATTGGAAGAATAATTTTACGATGCGTTTTCCCGGAAAATCTCAGCTCAATTCACACGGTTGAAGGACGGTAAATATTCTCAAGGAAAGACCAAGGTGCCTCCTCGTCCTTTCCTAAATGGGCTTCGAAGTATCTTTCAGCTACTCTAACTAGAAACTCGATATCGATACCAGAACTAGCTTTGCATATGATCATATACATACTGCCTGATAATGACTCAAGAAAGATATTGCAAACTTTGATTCTCGCTTAAGTGGTGAAATGTAAACAAGAAGGATGGGAGCTTCTTATTAGAAAGCATAGGCAGTTTTAAAGTGGACAAGTCATCTCCATGGCGCAATACATGCTATTCACCTTTTCAAAGGGTGTAGCAGATTTCATTTCTCATTGCTGAAAGTACATTGCAGTAATGAGATGAGTGTCAGCATAATTGAGTCGTCCGATCGATGTCTTTCCCCTTTCTTTTCTCTCATGAGAGTGCAGCTTCAGTGCCAGCTTATAGGCTCAAAGCTAAATTCTTACTGTTAATTAAGTAGAAAAGTAATCAAGGTACGATGTAGGCCTGAAGATTGAGAGAGATCTGACTCGGCAAATACGGAACAAGTAGGCTGGAAGTGAAATCAATGCTGTATTTCATTTTGATTATATGGCAATCCAGAAGAATGCATATGATTTTGGCTTGAGTCCACTATCATGTACTCTTAGTTGTGTCCGAGTGATACCTCCAAGCCCGACCCGCCTATCGCGGAACTCCCGCGCAAATCAGCTTGATGTCGACCATTCAACACCTCCACAAGTCAACGCCAGAAATTGCAACGCCGTGACAACCCACCCCAACCCATTTAATCATACATGTTGCTTTTGCTCCGTTTTATCCTAAAGAGTAAAATCAAACTCTTTGAATGCCGCTTTGAATGCCTCACTATCTTTCTTCTCCTCCTCGTCGGACTGCACATTGTCCTTCCACTGAATACGCTTTTCCAAGCCGAGCAATTTAGCCAGTACAGTGCGGCCAAACTGCAAGGAGAACCGTACAGTGTTGTCGAATGGCATCGTCAAACATTTTGTGCTGCCATTAGATTGCGCATCTGTGGGAGGGGACCATATCCAGACTCGGAAGAAATCGCCTTCATTCTCACCGATGCCTGGATCTCTGACTTCGAAAGGAGAGTACTTCAGATTTTCGGCTTCGACTCGGAAAGCTGCCTCTACGAGGCCTTTGGAGATGGTCTCTGCTGGCATGGGTATGAATTGCCAATGTGTGTGAACACCACTTATCTTGCTGATCTCGTATGTCACAGCTCCTAGTTTATTGCCACTATCTCTTGCGATCATAGTCTGCATAGCTTCCTTGAATCTGTTCATTTCCGCATATGTCTTCTCCTTCGCGTTGTCCTCTGTTGGTATCAATGCAAGAGTTTGTGAATGTGTCAGTGGAATGATGAGAGCATGGCCTGGGTGATTGATACCAAGCTCAGCATACGTAGTAGAAGTAGTAAGAGGACCCTTCGCAATGGTCAAGTAGGCGTCATCGCCGATCGAGGAGATCAAATGGGTTTCCAAATTCGGGTTGGATAAACAAAAATAACACTGTCCAGGTCCAGGTGGTGGCCCTTTCCGGCGCTTGTTGTGATAGCCATTGTCGTGGGGTGCGTATCGGGAGTATGGTGCAGGGTCAAGAGCTGTTCTCTTTTTGGGCCGGACCGTAAAAGGCGAGGCCGTACAGCCAGCAGGGAGAACAGCCAGCGGGTCAGGAGAACTTTGTAAAGTGAAGGCATAGAGCCACTTTGGGGTCGATTTCGGCCCATGAGCCGCGAGAGATATAAAACGGGTGACTGGTTTGTAATCGGGGTTGTCCTGTGTAGGATTGAAGAAGAAAGATTCCCTCTCGTAGAAGAACGTGGGAGTAGTGGAGAAATGATATCGAGGTTTGAGTGCAGCACATAAATCCGCAACGTGTTCAAGTCCCGTAGGAGGAGCAACATCACCAACAGGGACGACGACTTTGGATCCGGTTCTGATCGAGGTTGGCCAACATGTGGTGAGCAAGATATGCGCCGAATTGGCACCATGTAAAGCTTTTGCATCCCCAACCGTATGATATGGTAAGTACTGCTCCTTAGACATGCCTGCCACAACAGTTTCGTCCAGCTTGCCGCCCAAAGTAACGATCTTTATGCCCTCGAAAGTCTTCGTTGTGCTTCGCTTTCCCAGATAGTGCAGATTCTCGCAGATCTACACCGAAGTCAGCACAAACCGAACTCAAAGACTCTATATCCATTTCTTGCCTCTTCATCTTTCTCAATCTTGTCTATAATCCGTTGTGGAAGTGCAGTCGTGCCCACGGTGAAGTAGGTGGGAAGTGGTATGGTTATCTTCCCTCCCAGAAGGTCGTCTACAGCGGTCTCATCTTCTGCGAATAGATTGCCAGCGACGATTGCCAGAGAAAAGTTGTTCTTGGCGTGGAGGGAGGACACCTTCGTGAACGTGGACTGCAATTGTCCATAAATGTCTCCGAGGACGAGGCTGTTGAAGGAATTAGTGAGAGCTCTCCAGTTGGGAGCAACAGGAATATGGTAACAAATGTGAGAGCATATATGCGATTTCAAGAAGATGACCTACACTTTTGAAGACATTTTGAAGGCGACAACGGGCACAGAATTGCCAGTGGTGGAAGTTGTAACTGAGGCTGAGATACGAAAGATGCAATGCGATGCGACGCGACGGCGAGCTTTTCTAGAAGCTGGAGCCGATAAGCTTCTTATCTTAGCGGCCTTTTGCCCCACTTAAACTTCACTTCCAGGTTGTCACTATGCTCTGCTTGTGGAAACCTGGAATTGTTAGGTGAACCATGTGTGCCTTACGATGGGGAAAGAGAGCCTCAGTGAAATAGAAAATCCTACAAGACTATCGTCACTGCGATATCTTGAATGAGAACAAGGCAAAGAACCACAAGATTTTGTAAAGTGGAGATTTTAGGCGAATCGGTTTGTTGACATTCCACATCCTCTAGATAAGTGTCAGTGAAACTGTGAAGATGACATAACCTCGGCACGGCCGGTCCGCACCATCGCAAGAATAGTAAACGCAACGCGCCCGATGGACAACATTCGCGTTCGCGACCCCCGCTTCAAAGCCGATGTCATATATGGAATTACATCTGGGCTGGTCTGGACACCCAAATCCTGGATCAGTCAATCGGCTATCTACGGACCGTACTTTCGTACCTTAGGTAGTCGGCAATCTCGCTTAGGAACTCGATACAGCAACAGATATGCGAAGAGCAGGCTATTGCGGCGTCGAGACAACGAAAGGATGGTACATCACGTCTATATAGCGTCCCTGAATTCCGTGGTGAAAATGGATCGGTTCTGACGGAAGACTCTTCAGGCGGGAAAGAAAGTGCCGCTTCAAGGCCCGACTATGACAATAACCTGCCCTGGGCGGGAAAAGATATGTGTGGGACCAGACACTGCCTTGCAAGTTGGTCGAGTGTTATGTGACCTGGTTTCCTTGTGAGCGAGTAATCGCGACGACCCAGAGAGCCAGATGAGATTCTCAGTCTACCTTAGAAATGTGTACAACTTGCTGCTTTTGATATGAGATTTGCATTGCGTAACAATGGAAGCTGGCTGCTCTGCGGCTCTCGCTGCTCTCTGCTCGCTTCAGATAAGCCTCTTATCTTAGCTCATCGCTACTGTAGTCCACTTTTCCTCCAGATACAGGTGCTTTACCTCATTGAGAATATTCGATTGCTGAATGACGATAACACGCTACTACTACTGATTGAGACAGCTGATAAAGTACGATAATTGGCAGAGGAGGAAACAGTGATCCCGAGTTCCTACTACACGTCAGATTGTGACTGGCATATTTAACATTGTAAGAACTATCTGGATTTCAACCTTCGAACAAGGATTCGGAGCTTTGATGCAGCTAGGCCAGAAAAGGCGATTCTGCCAGTAGCCACCGACTCCATGCGCAAAAAATAAAACTGCTACTGTAAAGTTGCCCGCGCCCATATTCAGTACGAAGTGTTTCCCCCTCCACCTCCAACATCGCCTTCTCTCCCTCGACATTGCGCCTCGGTGCGCCCGATCCATCATCATGCCGGTCAACACTTCGGGGAGGATCGTAAAGACCTGCAAGGGCAAAAAGGGTACCATGCACCAGAAGAACCATCGATGGGAGTCTTTCACCACCAAGATCTCCAAGTTAAACTCATTGGACCCGATAAGAAGAGTTCGCCGCCACGATATCGAGGAGGATTTCTCCACGACGACGTCGTATTTGAGGACAGGGCTGGACAAATGGGCGGAACTCAATATGTCCGAGGAGTTTATTATGTTCTCGCGCGAGCTGTCAGACTTGACCGAGAGCTTGCCACAAATTATATACTCGGAGGACAAAATTATGGCATTATTTGTCACATACTTGGAGAAGAGAGAAAGGGAATCCTTGGAACCTCTACTGGAATTACTCACGGATTTTGCGCACGATTTGGGAGCCAGATTCGAAAAACACTACCCGAAGTCTCTGGAACTGATCATATCGATAGCAGGTATGCTACAAGATGTTGCTGTAATAGAGTGGAGCTTCACAAGTTTGGCATTTCTATTCAAATATTTGTCGAAGCTTCTTGTACCGGATCTGCGACCAACATACAGTTTAATGGCGCCTTTGCTGGGAAAGCAACGGCAAAAGCCTCACATTGCTCGATTTGCTGGAGAAGCTATGAGTTTCTTGATCAAGAAAGCAGGAGCCCCAGCCCATAGGACAACAGCTCTATCATTGATTGTCAAGCATGCGAAGGATGATCTCAATAGTATACAAGGGACCAAGGAATTCGGCCTGTATTATCATGGAATTATGACATTGTTCGCTGAGGCAATGAAAGGCAATGGCCTGAGTGTACATACGACAGGTCCTGCTGTATTCAATTCGTTGTTTCTAGCTCTGGAAGATTCGGACTTGGAGTCGACAGAAACTCCTGTATGGATGAACGTAATCTGTGGTGTTTTGACGAGCATTATACATCATGGCAGCTCAGACACCTTTCCAGAAGTGTTAGATGTCGTCCTGGAAAATGCTGCTAGTGCCGTGGAAAAATTCGAACAAGATGTTTCTAAGCAGAATCTGCGCCGCCTGCTTCTTTCTGCACGAACACTAGGGATCGCTGCCGGAGTTCGGAAAGGTACGAGGGTCAAAAATTGGACAAGCCTGCTTAATGCCATGAAAAGCATTCTCGATATAATCGCGAAAAATGCCAACTTTGTGCTTGAGAACGAAGAAGCCGATATTTGGAATTACTTGATACTCAGTGTCTCGATCACATTTCAGTACGCTCCAGTGGACACACTGGTTCCTGTTATATCTCCTTTCATGGAATCGTTAACCAGGGACCCACTGATGAAGTGGTTTCTGACTTTCTGCTCCTACCTTTCAGAAGTGGATGCCGACCGCTTCCGGAGCATAGCCTTACCTTGGTTTAAGAAGTTTGTGCAATCCCCCAAGCTTTTTGTTACCATGCTAAAACTTCTAGGTTCATTGCTGCACACTGGTCAGACGCGAATAACGGAGACACTTTCTCGGTTCTGCTGCCCAAGATGGTCACGTCCGGTGTTTTGCCCAGCAGGTATGGGAAAGACGGCTTTGGTTTACCGCGTTCGTGGCAGGATCAGATCGTTAGTAAGTTCGAGAGGCTCGAGGTGCAGCCATTTCCAGAACAGTCGTCGCCTTACGATCGAAGCCCAGCGACATGGCACGACCGGTGCTTACCAAAGTATAATGCGCTGCTCGAGGTGCTTGATTGCACAGTCGTACACCCAGCGACAAATGCGAGAATAGCAGAAATCCTTCAACGAAAATTGAAGCTTGCACTTCGCCCGTCTTCATCACTGGCGCCAGAAGAAGCGAACTTCATTGTTGGACGCGGCTTCAGTTCCTTTTCGCGGATGACGAAAGGAGCTGGCGAGGTGGACCGATCTCTTGAGCCACTCCTTCGTGCGGCAGCTCCGAGATACGCAAGGCTTCCGAACTTTCTAGAGGCTTTGCTTGCATACGAATCGAGTATTGCATCTTCGACGGAGCCGAAGGCAGCATCACCCGCGAAAGATTCGGACTCGGATGCTGATGATGACCTCCTCATTACCTCGCTCATTTCGAATCTTTCTACTGACTCTCACGACTTACGCTATCTATCCCTGCGCCTTCTGGAACATATATACACCACAGAGCACGGCTCTGAATCCCAGGCCCTATCAATCATGATCATGGTCGAAAATTCCACTCTAGATCCGCAAGCAGTACGCTCTGCCTCCATGCATGTCAGGAAATTGGCAACGATGTATACTAACGAACCGTCGGAGTCGTGGGTTAAGCAAGCAATTCCTGCATTTTACTTCGGAATGCTTACAGTAAAGCTGCGAGAACTTTGGGATCAGGTCTCAGCCTCGCTGAAGCAAATCGCAGAATCGAAAAGCGGGGACGAAGTTGTGGCTAAACTCGCGTTCGAGTGGCTAGAAAAACCATCAATGACTGGAGATGAGCACAAAAGTACAGATGAGGACAAGAACCAAGGAATGACAGATTTCGAGTGTTCGAATCTCATGAAGCTAGACAAATTAGCCCAGGAAGCAGATTCAGGGGTTGCCAAGTCGCGGGATACGATGCTGCAGAAGTTTGCCGAAGCACAGGAGCTCGTTGCTGTCCAGCCAAAAGCGGCGCGAGCCCAAGCGCTGATGGTTTTGACTGCTGCCGTGAATGTTGCCGAAAAGAGATCTCGCCTTCTGGTCCCTATGTTTCTCTCATGGGCGAAGTCCAGTCTTGAGATCGATCAAGCTGACGAAGACGAGGAGCAGCGACTGAGTGACTGGACGAGGAATGACCAGAAAGCATTATTGAATCTGTTCGCTCAATTTGGGAATCCGAGATCACTCTTCCGTTCGGAAGATGTGTACAAAGCTCTCCTGCAACTTCTCGCTAATGGAGATATCGAGATCCAGAAGTCTGCGCTCAAGGCGATCTTCGCTTGGAAGAATCCAAGCATCAGGCCGTACGAAGAGAATCTCTTGAATTTGCTCGACGAGGCAAGGTTCAAGGAGGAAATAGCCATTTTGCTTCAGGGTAAGACACTCGTACAAGCAGAACATCGCCCTAGCCTGATGCCGGTCTTACTTCGAGTCATATATGGTCGTTCAATCTCAAGGAAAGGAGCTGCCAGTGGACGACAGGGTATGGAAGCTCGAAGACTCACCATTCTTCGCAACCTCGGTAAAGACGACATGGAAGGCTTTCTGGACATCGCGCTTGGCGAATTGGCGGATGTCCGATTGATCGAAGACGGTGCTGTCCGAGAGACCTTATTCGACATTGAGGTCATGAATGTCAGGAAACAAGTCGGTTTCACACACATGATCGAGGGCATGTTGAAAGAGTTGGCCACCAAGGTGGTGCCAATCGCACGAAAGTTAATTGATGCAGTACTTTATTGTGTCATCTACGCATCCCGCCAATTGAAAGACGAACCCGAGACTGCCGAAGAAAGCGTCGCTGCGACTACCCAAACATCACTACTCAAGGTAGTACGCCAAGCAGGACTGAAATGTCTCGTCTTGCTCTTCACCAACGCTCCCGACTTTGAATGGTCACCGTACATCAGCACCATCAGCAAAGAGATTATCTCACCTCGACTTGAGAACCTCCCTATCGAGACTGGTCAAGGCGCTTCTGTGATTCTTCGACTGTTCTCGACCTGGGCTATCTCGCCGAAGCTCGTATTCTTCTTCACTCCTGATATGCTTACAAAGGTGGCCGAATGTTTGGCCCCTCCAAAGTCTAAGGATGAAGTAAAGCGCTTCGTTCTCAAGGACATTGTGCAAAAGATCACTGGTCTTTCTCGTGTGGATATCGCGGCCGAGATGCCAGCCAAGGAGCTGAGTAAGAGGGTCAAAGACGAAATACTTACCTCAAGCATGGATCCATTCCTTACTCAAATCGGGAATGTCCTCCGCACTCAAGGCGATATGGGCAAAGAGCTACTTGAGTCTTGTATAGGTACAGTTTCAGAGCTTGCACCATTCGTCACTACATCTACGCAAGCTCAAAACTTGGTCGATGTATCCATATTTTTGCTTGATCAGCCCACTCGACGGGTCAAGCCGAAAGAGAAGGGCGCCTTGCTCGTTGTCCTAGAGCACTTTGTCCCACTTTACGATCTACAGAACGATCCAGAACTAAAGGACAAGGTCTATAATACCGTTACATCTCTATTCGGCTTCTTCAAGGATAACGCATCTCGCCAGGGTCTGAGCAGGGTTCTCAAGGTGTATGCGGAGAACGATCCGGTGATGGGAGATGTTGCAGAGCTCTGCATGGGCCTGAATTCCTTCCTGGGTAATCGATTAGACGAGCCTGATTATGACCGACGAATCAAGGCTTTCAACCAATTGAATGCTCGTACAGACTTCACAGTCCGCCAATGGACACCATTACTCTACAACATGCTTTTTTACATTACGCATGATGAAGAGTCCGGAATTTTGTCTTCTAATTCATCTGATTCTCTGTGCCAATTCATCAGCACTGCCCATTCTGCCCAAACAGAGAAGGACGCATTTATGGCATTATTGTCCTCAGTCCTGATGCCCGCACTATATACCGGTGCTCGACACGAGTCCGAACTGATCCGCCGAGAATATCTGAAAGTAATGGGCAAGTTGGTGGAGACGTTCCCTGAATGGTCAGAGGTTAGCGACATGAAAGATCTTGGTGCAGAGCCTAGCATCGACGATAACGAGTCCGAACCATCACAGTCCTTCTTCGAAAGCATTCTAGATATTGGAAAGGGGCGACGACCAGCTGCTCTCAAACGCCTGTCCGATGCGGCCGAGAGTGGCAGATTGGGCAGTAAGAATGTGGCCCATTTCTTGATCCCCTTACTCGAGCACTTCATTTTCGATAAGGCGGAGGGCAACGATGCCAGTCAGCTTGCTTCTGAGGCCAGCGCTACCATTGGAATATTGGCAAGTTGTCTGGAATGGCCTCAGTACCGCGCTTTACTACGAAGATACATTGGTTACATCGAATCTAAAGATCAACCGAAACAAATGATCAGACTGCTGGGTAGAGTCCTCGATGCTTTGAGTGTAGACACTCCAGCTACGACCTTAGAAGATGACATTGATGTACCTGAACCAATGGAAGTGGATAATCAGAGCGCAGCCAACCACAGCAGGTTGACCAAGACAATGCCGAAGCCTGAAAAGTTTGCTGAGGATGTCACATTCAACATTCTCCCGCCATTGACTTCGTACCTCCATGAAAAGGATGAATCAACTGTCAGTCTTCGAGTGCCAGTCGCAATCATCGTTGTCAGGCTTCTCAAGCTCCTGCCTAGAGAACAGCTTACTTCTCGTCTACCGGCAGTGTTGACCGACGTCTGTCACATTCTCCGAAGTAAAGCTGCCGAGTCACGAAAGATGACCAGAGACACTCTAGTCAAGATATGCATCTTGCTTGGCCCAACATGTATCGGCTTCGTACTCAAGGAGCTACGAAGTTCATTGCAGAGAGGTTATCAAGTTCACGTTCTGTCTTTCACTATGCATTCAATTCTGGTAGCTACGACACCCAATCACGCTCCTGGTGATTTGGACTACTGTCTCGGACAAATCGTTGACATTATCACCGATGACATTTTTGGCAACACTGGTCAAGAGAAGGATGCAGAAGAATACACCAGCAAGATGGAGGAGGTCAGAAGCAGCAAAAGTTACGATTCGATGGAACTCATTGCCAGCACAGCTACTTTGAGTCGTCTTACAGACCTGGTCACCCCTATTCGGAAACTCCTTCAGGAGAAGCTCAACATCAAGATGGTGCGCAAGGCCGACCAGCTTCTAAATCGTATCAGCAATGGATTGCAGAGGAATCGCGCCGCGAACAGCCGAGAAAGTCTGATTTTCTGCTATGAAGTCATCCAGGATGCTAATCGCGAGACGAAGCCCAATGAGAGGAAGAAGGTTGATCACAAGCTCAAAAAATATCTATCTACGAAAGGAGCCAGGCGAGGTCTCGACCGAGGAAGTACAACTGTGTATACTTTCAAGATCGTACGATTCGCCTTCGATGTCCTACGAGCCGTGCTCAAGAAACACGATGGCTTACGAACGGCACAGAACCTGACTGGATTCATCCCTATTCTGGGTGATGCAGTCGTAGAAGCTGAAGAGGAAGTCAGGGTTTCTGCATTCAAAACCCTTACAGCTATCGTGCAAGTCCCGCTTGTTGGAGAGGCCAATTGGACCAATCTGTACCGTGTGGCTGCTGCCGAGGCAACGAAGTCCATTATCGAAAGTCCTCAAACAGACTCGGATATTGCACAAGCTGGGCTGAAGCTCATCTCTAACATACTTCGCTTCCGCCCAGATGTGAAGATTAAGGACACAGCTGTCGACAACGTGCTAGGTAAATTGAGGCAGGATATCACAGAGCCAGAGCGTCGAAATGTGACGTTTGACTTCCTTCGCGCTGTGTTGGACTCCAAAGTTGAGACTGCGGTCGTATACGATGTCATGGATTTTGTTGGCGAACAAATGGTTACCAATTTCGATAAAGAGACCCGGATCCGAGCTCGCGGCGCCTTCTTCCAGTTCCTCTCCGATTACCCCCAACAAAAAGCCCGTTGGTCGAAACAACTCAAGTTTATTGTGGCCAATCTGAATTATGCCCGGGAGGGAGGCAGATTGACAATACTGGAACTGATTCATCTCCTGCTCAAGAAGACTTCTAAGTCAAGCCCCGACATTTTCCGACAGGTTGCCACGGCCGTGTTTAAACCCCTATATGAGGAGCGTCTGAACAGCGAAGAAAGTGATAAATGTCGTGTTGTAGCATGCGATGTGCTCAGAGAGATCTTCGCGCACTCCGACTCAGAGCAAACAAACACTTTCCTTAGTCTCCTAAGATATGGTATCAAAAGCGACGACGAAGACATCGTCCGGGTCTCGCTTCAAACATTCAGATTGTATTACGACTCCAATTCCAACGACGACGACGATATTAGCTTGCTCATGGACCGTATCTCAAACATTGGTAAATCGGCCGAAGATCCAGGTTCCGATATGGGTCAGATATTCGAGGCCCTGCTTCTGAGCAACAGTCTCGCCGAAAAGTTCCCTCTGATCATGTTCTCGAAGTCTTCCTCCCAGTCATTCTGGACTATCATGCGAGCCTGTCTTTCATACCCTCACGAGTGGGTCAAGCTCTCTGCATCAAAGCTTTTCAATTTATACTTCGAAGACTTCGCCCGGAAGAATGCCGATACGAACTTCAAGCTTCCACTTAAGGGATCCGGAGGCCTGAGACTCACCGGAGATGATCTACAAGACCTGCTCAGACGGACGACGTATACCTTCAACACACCCGCATTCAGCCACCCCGCAACGCATGAAATAATCACGAATATCAAATTTTTAGCCCGGTGGGCTGCAGCCAACGATCTAAAGTGGCGCAAATCTCAAAACGCAGAGGACGAAGAGGACGAAATTGAAGATGACAAAGAAGATGGCAGAACAGCACTCCACTTCCTCTTCTCTCGCCTCTCCTTCCTTTTGAGAAAAGAAATCTCACCACCACGCCTCACGACCCTTCTACCTAGAACCAACGCTCTCGCGCTCCTACAATCCCTAGTCCTCACACTGCCCACCGCCTCTCTGCTCCCAGCCTTACAAATCATAATTCAACCACTTCACCACATCACCGACCCCAATATTCCCACCCCATACTCTACCGATGAAGCTTTCCGCGCGGGTTACGAGGAGATGAAGACGTCTGCCGAGGCCTTGCTCGAGAGTATCAAGCGCAAAGTGGGTATTGAAGCATACAGTGAGGCGTTATTAGAGGTCGCAAAGAGAGTCAAGAAGAACAGGGAGGAGAGACGTGCGAAAAGGAAGATCGAGGCTGTTAGTGCGCCGGAGAAGGCGGGCAAGGATAAGGCGAGGAAGACAGAGAGGAAGAAGGAGAGGAGAAAGGAGAAGGGTGCTGAGTATCAGGCTAAGAGACACGAGCAGTAGTTGTTTTTGTATACCTTGCATAGCGTGGAGAATTGGGCATTGAGATGATAGTTTTGTGTTTCGCTGGAGTATGAATGGAGTTTACATAGCTACACTGTCTAGCTGGTGTTCGGAATTAGGGAAAATAATGAAAACATCTAGAATGCAGCGACAAGTTCTCTATCACGTGATCGTGCAACAGTTTCTTCATTTCCATATTCCAGCTAGGTAGTCAGACTCATCTTTATGCAAACCATTGTTTGATATTTCAAGCCGAAGCGCCAAATCACATTCGATCTTCAGATTTTGTTCCTGCATCAGCCCCGTCTTCTAGCATTTTGTACCTTGGCATTACTCCTAGGATCGAATATGCACTAACGATGTCGATGCCGTCACGAATTAGTGTATGAAATACCCGAGTGTAGCATTTCATCCCTATTTTGTCTCTTATCGCCTTTGACTTCTCCTTTTCATTTCATATACAATTTTGAATGTTATTCGTGCTCTGGTTTTACTTGCAAGATCATATATGTGATGGTCAAGATTATTTCCAGACCCACTCTTCACTCCGGATTTCGAGCACTAGGTCCTCTCAGAAACGTCATTGGACAGCCACCCTTGTTGACGAGGATCAATTACAGAACTACAGTCAAACAAGATATTTCAAGTCACAGAATTTTAATAACTACAAACGCACCGAATCTCAATTCAAAAGCTGCGTCATTGAGGGTTGCTGCAAAGATGACTGTAACAACCAGATCACAGGCATCTACACCATCTAAATCGTCCCAAGCGACAATGTCAACGCAAGGACAGCAACATCAACAGTCCGGGAAGCCTGTATTGGCTATCTTAGGCACTGGATGGGCAGGCTTTACTCTTCTGAAGCAACTTTCGACCTCATCACTTTTACAAACGCATGATATCATCGTTTTGTCACCGAGTCGGACGATGGCTTTGACGCCTCTTTTGGCCAGCGCTGCAGTAAGTAGAAATCTCATATCCCTCTATAAATCATTCTCATACTTCTCGTTCGAACATCGATGTCAAGGCCACAAACAAAAATTAAGGCTAACATACACTCAGTGCGGCATCTTCGACTTCCGCATCGCAGAAGAACCCGTCCGCCGAATTGGCATGATGAACGCCGCAGCAAACCACGGTTCCGACGGAATCAAAAAGTATCAAGTCTGGGTCGATTCCGTCGATTTCTCATCCAACACCCTAAGCTGTAGACCAGCAGTAGGTAGTAACGGCAAAGAGGAGTCAAAAGGCACCGTACATTCCAAAGGCAAAGACTGTCCAAAAAGCAAATCTGATGACAGCGACGGAAATTTCGACGTCCATTTCGATAAACTTGTCATCGCGCCCGGAAGCGAAGTCAACACGTTCGACACTCCTGGAGTTGAGGAACATTGTCTATTCATGAAATCTGTTTCTGATGCTGTGTCGCTGAGGGAGAGAGTACTGGATAGTTTCGAGCTCGCTTCTTTACCTCTCTACACCGACGAGCAGAAGAAATCCATCTTACATTTCGTCATCGTGGGCGGCGGTCCCACAGGCGTCGAGTTGGCAGCCGAGCTCGATGAATTGGTTTCCGGCCATTTGCTGAACATTTATCCCGAATGCAGAGATTTCGTCAAGATTAGTGTTTATGATGTCGCGGATCGGATGTTAGGTATGTTTGGCGAGAAGCTGAGCGAGTACGCGATGGAGAAGTTCAGGAGGAGAGATGTGAATATTTGCATGGGGAGACATATTGAGGGATTCGAGAAGGGCGTTATGAAGGTCAAGGACCATATGAAAGAACAGATCTTCCAGGCTCTGTCTACTAATGAAAAGGTGCCGGAAATCCTCGAACGTCTCCGCAGTGGCAACACATACGACAGCATAGTCCAATATC
>JACBAH010007419.1:0-29891 GCA_014282315.1 Neospermospora avenae | reverse complement strand
GAGGGCGGGGGTTAGGAGGCAGTATGGGCATTAAGGGGAAGATTGATGATGTGATGATGGGGATGGGATATGTCGTGAATTGTATATACAAGGGGAGTTTGTAGTTAGTATAGTAATGATAATGTATCGGAACAGTCTTTCGGTCACATACTTAATCATATCTAGATGCTTGCTATCACTATCAAAAGAGCCCGGCTGTCATGATGCAGCACACGTTTAGTGGCTAGGCATATAATGAGAGCATAATGTCTTTTCTATACAAGAACTCATTATCGGGATGAAGGTAGCCAAGGTAAACCAAGGTGATCAATGACCTGAGTCTCAAGTATACTCAACTCAGCTCGGAGGTAAATTCGAACACTCAGCTCAACCCAGTGTTACGATTGTTCGCAATACGCGGTGTCAGGTTTGCTAGGAATACTCTTCACATAAACTTGATGTGATTTGAGGCAGTTCTAAGGCTACGAGCATGTCGTAAGTTCGAATTCGTCGGATTTGGTAGGTTATTTCATGTAATAAAGTCATAAACTGGTAATGAGACTTCAAATCTAGTTCAGGAAGGCCACAGCTAAATAGCCATACGTGAATATCTAAATGGCCATACGCTAATTAAGCGAGCCCAAAGTATAGAGTGCACTTATCACCACTAAGATTTGTATGCATAACGATGCTGCATCGTAGGCCTACCTAATATAACTAATTCATTGAAATATTCTCCAAACTCCGTATCCTCGACGAGTATTTGAAGGTACTGCTCTTTATATATGCCTGGAGAGCAGTAAACTCAGTAGTAATATCACTGTAAATTGTTATAAGAGGCGTAGGGCCGTATACTTAAGGATTAGAAGTCATAGTAAAAGTAGTAGGAGTTTAGTGGGAATCTCTGAATAACTTCAAGTTTGACTTAATAATAATCCTTAGCCTTAAGGGTAATTAGGTTATTAGGTTATTATAAAGTTTTTATTCTGCATAAATAGCCTATGCCCTCTAGTATAAATTTGTATAGGAGGGCGTGTCCTCTATATGCATACGCCAAGTTACTAGACTTTTAGCGTATAGCTGTTTGGCTATTCACATATGGCTATTTAGCCGTGGCCTTCAGGAAATATCATGTCATGTTTTCAAGATTCCCCATCAAATCGTCAGTCACTCTTAAATTATGCCTGTCTACCTTTCAGCAGCGCGTAATCAAGCAAAGTCGAGGACAATATGTGTTTTGCGACTGGCGATGATACATTTTCGCTTCTAATATCGCATTGACAAATTCAAGAACGCATTTCGATGTTTTACTTTGTCTACAATACCGAAGTCAGGCGATAAAACAGGAGTTACAATTTGATATCAGCCGAGGTCGAGTCTTGCTTCGCAGATGAAAAGTTAGATCCGCCTCGCTATCATAGAGTTCCCGACCCTTCACCTGGAACAAGTCGGCTTTATATTCTTAATCTTTGATCGATAAATGATGAAGAATAAAACCTTTGAGCTAAATCATTCGCGTTGTGCAACCTTCAAACATGACTTATTTGCTACCAAGGATTAGCCAAGGTTGTCAGCCGATACCGCTGACTCGCTAAAGTTCTCTCCACCAGACACACACAAATCCTTTTCTCCGCCGAATTAGCAGTTTTTACAAATCTTGAGATAAGGGCTTCCAATCATAATTCACATATAGAATGTACCAGCATCTTCTGTGGCGCAATTGGCTAGCGCGTAAATACTCCCAAGCCCACCATATACAGTCAATGATTCTAACTATCATTCAGGTTCGACTGTTATAAACTGCAATCGAGAGGTTGGAGGTTCGAGCCCTCCCAGAAGAGATTCTGATTATCTTTTTGAGTTTTCGTCCTCTGGACATACTTAGACACTGTGTTTAGCTGGCTCAAATTTTTTTGGCGATTTAATATCCTCGCCTTGACGGCTTGCAGCGACTCCAGGCGCATGGAGAATTCTCATGTTTGTAGGCTGGTTTTCCCCCTCCTATTTGTAGTACTACCTGGAAATATTTTGGAAATACTCTTTTAAGGTTTTACAGAAAGCTAAGTACCTTTCTTGGAAATTACTCGGTATCCACATGTAGATTTTGCTGCTCAATATACCTTGATGATCTTATACCACAACTTTCTTTTCTAACTAAATATTCATATGCTACTTCATCGCTCCGAACTGCGCACTATCTTAGACTATCTCGCTCATAAATTGTCTGCATGTAGTCATCCCACGTACAAATTTCCAACTTGAAAATTACATCATAGGTAATAGTACTTAGAAGTAGAGCCAGAACGTCGAAGCTTGAACTGCATGGATAGGTAGCAACCGAGCATGAAGCTATCACAAAATAGCAATCCAGGCTAATTGACCCAGGTCGTGTCCGGTCGTGTCCGGTGAAACGGTGAAACGCAACTCAAAGTTCTGTGAAACTGCGTACAGTAGCACTATATGTTTCTCAAAGAAAGTTTAGTATGACGTACTGGAATATTCTCATGACATTGGAAGATCACGGAAGTACCGTTTCGAGATGATTTCCGACTCTAGACGATTGCTATGATAGTGTCATGTGAGAACTCTGTGACCTTTGATATCAATGGTGCTTTCACCGGCGATAAAACAGGCTGGCCTTGAATATATTGTCCTTTTATATTGATTACAGTCCTTTGCTGCGCTTCCAACCATTTTGATATGTTCTCAACAAGTTTCAGAATCTACCGGAATCACATCTACATTCCTCGAGACATTCCATCAATGATCATTACAAATTGCTTCCCACATCCTCAATAGCCAACACAAGCCCATCAACAGTCTCCCTCCTTGTCTCCCTGTTAACCACGAGCCTGAAAAAGCTCCCCTTCTTCCCCGGTGCATAATCAACCATGGAGCCCCTCGGCAATAATTTCTTCGCAATTTCGCTCGTCATTTTCGTATTCTCCTCTTTCTCCGCGCTTAAATTTCCATCCTTCGCGAAATAAAAACAAACTTGTAAACACGGCGGCGGGTTCTCCGACACTAGCACAAAGTCCTTGCTATCCTGGATCGTGGTTGTAAGGTAACTCGCAACATCGAAAGCAGCATCAACCTGTGCCTCGAAGCCCTCAGAACCATAATAAATCCAACTCAATGCCAACTTCAGCGCATCTCCCCTGCGTCCACACTGCAGTGTCAAATCCGCCAAATCCCACACCTCTCCACTCTCACTCTCCTCATGAAACAAATATCCCGCAGGGAGCGTATTCGCTTTATGAAAGATCCCCAAATCGGGACAAAGCAAGAAGGAACAAGTCATAGGCACGCCCATCATCTTATGCGGGTTTACCGCTAATGAATCCGCGAGTTCTGAGCCAGCCATCTTGTATTTATGCTTCGAGGAGAAAATCACGGGAGCACCCCAGCTGCCGTCGATGTGTAGCCAGAGATTGTGTTCTTTGCATACGGCGGAAATCTCTTTGAATGGGTCGTAGGATCCTAGGACTGTGGTTCCAGCTGTGGCGTTGACGTAAAATGGCGTGGCACCCTCATCTTTAGCTTTCTGCACCAATATCTCCAGTTCGGAGGGAATCATACGACCAACTTCGTCGATGGGAACAGACCACACGTTATCTGTCCCAAGACCACACATCTGAGCCGCTTTCTCAAGCGAGTAGTGACCATGTGCTGAAGTGAAGAGAACGAATTTGTGAGACTCGTTTCCGGTGTTCTTTGTCTCGGGATAAAGAGTGTTGCGGGCGATGATTATGGATGTTGTGTTGGAAGCGCTGCCGCCTTGGGTACTGATTCCACCGGCGTGTGGGCCATTGAAACCGTAAAGGTTTGCAAAAGCCTTAGCCGTGGTTTTCTCGATTATTGTTAGAGCGGGGGAGACTTGGTAGACGTGGACCTGGGTTGTCAGTACACTTCATTTGCAGTATTATGACTGGCATCCCTTACATTTGTATTCAAGACCGCAAGCAACAACTCAGAAATAACACCAACCTATTCTCATTAGCCTTCATTCACCACATCACCGCCACATTAAGACTCGAGACAACATACAGCATTCGTTCCAGCGTACAACTTATCCAGAAACCCCTGATCCCAGGTATTTACACTAAATTTCAGCACATCTTCAACCGTTCTCAAGAGTCCATCTTTCCCTTTCCCATTCCGGGGGAGATCGATACTCATGAGCTGAGCTAACTTTTCAGGTCTATGATGCTCGACGAGCGATGTTCTAGGACCGCCGTCGGGAATGGCGAGACCGTGGCCGGTATGTTTGGTGGATGCGTCTTCATCGGCGGCTTTGATGAATGGAATTATGAGAGATTGTACGGCTTTGAGTAACTATTTTTTGATTAGTCTATTCTTTTCTGAGAACAACATCACTTCAGATTGAGTATCAATTATCTGGAAAGAGATATTACTCACATCGTCAACCTCATCAGCTCGGTTGAGTGGTGTAAGTGTCTTCACGTCACCATTTCGAATCGGCAGAGAATTCTCCTTTGAACTCATTTTGATTTGAAAAGAAAATTAGAATGATTGAAAGAAATTATATGTGTAATACTTCAAAAGAGAAATATTTGAGTCTTCGAGTGTAGTTTAGCTCTTTATAGAATAGACACGTCAGACTATACTTTCTTTCACCAAATCTTTGCAAGAAACCGCTGAATGACGAGTCAATTTAGCGGAACTTCGAGTTAGCCTATTTGGGGCATTTGAAGGACCCAGTTTTCCAGTCTTCCGGGAGTATCCTCTCCAATGAAAGAGGAAAATACCGGTATTGGTAGCCACGAATGAAGTTTAGTAGAAACATAATATGCGAGCTACATTTCAATCAAGGTATCAAATGATGGTTCCTGATTGTCACTTGAGACTACTTACGTATTTATTGTAATTGTGTCGAGCTCATCAAAACAAATCCTCGGTAGCGGGCAGGCGGGGTGACACGGCATAAATGACCCAAAGGGGCTCACCGCTTGATGCGGCCGCTCAAAATGTTCAGCCCAGCTCAGCATCAAAAAAAGTTCGGGCTCAATCACTTACCCGGTCCACCACGAGCATTTTCCACGAAAACAGAGTAGAAATTCCCCGCGACTGCCACAATGCCCAAGGAAAATAAAAATGCCAGAGGGAGGAGAGACGAGAAAAGACTGAAGCGCAAGAGGGAGAATGGCGAAGACCACCCAAACGCGAACAAGAGGCAGAAATCCCAAGAACCAGAGGATTTAGACGTCCAATTCGTTGGTACCGACAATGCTGTACCCATGGCAGAGGGAGGAGAGGAGGAAGGGGGAGCTACAGAACGACCTTTCTATGGTATGCTCGAGGACCAAGAACAGGAATATTTCAGACGGGCCGACGAATTGCTCGAACAGAACGATTTTCCTTCCGATGAAGAGCGCTCTCTCTTCCTTGCGAATGTGTACCGCGAGGCTGAGGGAAAGGAGTTGAAGATTGCTTGTAGTCAATCGTGTTCGAGACTTATGGAGAGATTGATCTTGTTGAGCACGGTGGACCAGAAGAAGAAACTGTTCGGGAAATTCAGTGATAACTATCCACATTTGATCCAGCATCGCTTTGCTAGTCATTGTTGCGAAACACTATTCATTCAATCGGCGCCCGTTGTTACGGAGGAGCTTACAGCGGACACGAAGTCAAACAATAAGGGTGTGGAGAAGGATGCGGACGCGGATATGGACACCGAGGGGAAGGAAGATGATGAAGAGGAATTGCCGTCGATGGAAGAACTGTTCCTTGCGACTCTGGATGAATTAGAGGGACAAATGACATTTCTCCTTACCGACCGCTTTGCATCCCATACTCTCCGGGTCCTCCTCGTTATTCTATCTGGTCGAGCGCTCGAGAAAGCATCCACGAGGACCCTCATGCAAAGTAAAAAGAAAGAGAAGATATCCATCACAGGACTAGACACTACACCTACCGAACTCTCTCTCAACAAGAGAGCCGTCCCATCATCCTTTCAATACGCCATCGACAAGATTATCTCCGATACAATTGCTACAATGGACACCACATTCATCCAAATCTTAGCCACTCACCCAACCGGAAACCCAACCCTCCAACTTCTCCTCGAGCTCGAACTTACAAATCCCAACACAAAGAAGGGCGTCAACGCTTCAGAGAAAACCATCATCTCCGCTCTCCTCCCAGACGATATTACAGAAGAAAAGAGTGAATCTCAGACATTCATCAACGGCATCCTGTACGACGCAATAGGATCCCGTTTACTAGAAACCATCTGCACATTTGCACCCGGGAAGCTGTTCAAGCAGATTTACCGCACAATTTTTAAAGACCGCATCGCCGCCGTAGCCAGGAACGAAATATCCTCCTACGTCGCTATTCGAATTCTCAATCGTCTCAGCAAAGAAGATCTTGAAGAAGCAGTCGAAGCTATCATTCCTCAAATCGAGGATTTGGTCAAGAGAAACAGGACCGTGATTCTCAAGACTATTCTGGAAAGATGTCAAATTAGAGGCGTAGACACAAAAGGTCTCGTAGACGCAATAGCCGCATCATACGATCCCAAGACCTCGAATGTCCTCCTTAAGATGTCATGTATAGACGACATTGCCACCCTCATCACCAGCACCCAACTTGTAGAAGACTCTTCAGCCGCACCACCACCCAAACCCTCCTCGTCTCAACTTCACGGCTCCCTCCTCGCACAAGCAATGCTTACGATTCCTGGTCCACCCGCTCTCCTAATCCAAGACTCCCTCCTCTCGCTTCCCCCACAAATCCTCCTCGCCTTGTCAATCTACACAACAACCTCCCACACCATCCAAGTCGCCCTCCTTCCCACTCTCTCAAACACCATCCCCTTCCGCCGCAAACTAATCAACACCCTCCTCTTCCCTCCCGGCGAAGACGAGAACTCGAATTCCTCACCAACACTAACCCTAGCCCTCTCCAACACAGGCTCCCACGTTCTCGACGCCCTACTTACAAGTACCGCCGCGCCAACATCCTTAAACACGTCAGCAACACCATTATTTTCACTTACTGAACGCATTGCGACTATTTTATTGGCTTGCGAGCCTCAATTGCGAGATAGCTGGACAGGTCGTATCGTTCTCCGAAACTGGTCCTTAGATCTCTTCAAGCGACGGCGCGGAGACTGGGTCAAGAAGACAAAGGAATCCGCCCTAAACACCATGCGAGCTCTCCCTTCTTCTTCTCTGTCACCTCCCACCCTGGAAAACCAAACCATCGAGAACGATGATGATGAAGCAGAATCCAAGGTCCAGAAGATTTCAGCCCCAGGAATGGGTAAGAAGAACAGGAACGATAGGAAGCGGGCTAAGCAAGCTGCTAAAGAAGAGGCTAAGGGACCGCAGAAATCTGCGATCCAACTTGCGCGGGAAAAATTTGCGAAGGGGAAACTGGAGAAGAATAATCCTAGCTCCGGAGGAAAGGGAAAGGATTTCAGGACGGGGGCGAATGCTACGAAGCCTGTTAGTACATGATCGGATGGACTTCTTGGTTTAGGCATGGAGGGTTAATTGATAGATACCTTGTAGACTTTCAATGTGAAATGAGTCTTTGTCTGGTGTAGCTTCGCATAACAATTCATGTTTTCTATCCTGAGGACATATGTTTTGTTGCGCTTCCTCTTGTGCAACTCATAGTAGAAGGACCCGCTACCTTTAACTTCCCTCCCAACGCTTACCCTACTTCCCTTGCCTTTTAGATCCCGTATTCATGCTCAGACTTAACACAATGCTCCCCTTTAAAATGTCCAATGCCAACATCAGCCAATCGACCAAGGTCCTCCGATCCAAATCACTAAAACCCCAGCTAAGCATGAACAACTAATCATCATCTCCCTGATCAATATTTCTCGTATCCATCTGTTACCTCTACACATGTTTATCTTCTCAGTAATGTCCTAATGACACAGCACTATATACAACTCAGCAGATATTGAAGTAATTCTATCCCAGCCAACCGCAAACCCTCAAGTATTGCAAATGGAAGTTCGTCGTACAGGTTGTTCTGTTCTCAACCCCTACACCTACTCGTATCAAAGGTTGTCCAATTTTCTTCTCTTACACATTCCCACTTTCCACTATCCACCACACTTTTTCAATCTCTCTCTCTTCCTCTTGTCTACATCCCATCCTCTCGCCCTATACGCCTAATTTGACTTCCTTCGCATCTCCTTCACTCCCTACGACTCTATCTTCTTGCTTCTTACTTAATGCCATCCTTTGAAAACGCTTTCACCTCCCGACATCCCTCCATTTCCCTTACAGGCTCCGCCTTCCTATCCACCCTTGCAAATCCTAAGCATTCCAATTTGACCGCCCATAGCCTACCCACACTGTCCAACCCCTCTCTCCATCTTCGATATCCCATACCTTTTCCTCCCACCATCACTTCACTACTTTCCCACATCCCTCCTGAAAGCCTCCATGGCGAAACTACCCAACCCAGTCTTCTAATCTCTGAAACTTCTTGATAACATTCATTCACAATCTTCCTCTCTTATCCCCTCTTTATCTTCTAAAAATGTAAAAAACCAACCCACTTCCCTCCGAGTAATTCGGCAATGCCTAATACTAAGATGTACGCTGTATCCACAAGTAGTAAAAATAACGTGAGGTACACAAGAAGAGAAACAAGTAAAGTGACAAAAAGAGCAAGAATCCTTTGAAGGAACCGAAGAGACGCAAATCAGAAAGCACATGTTCGTAACGAGTAGTTGAGAGCTTAGCTAGGTTCTGCATCTACTGATACAAGCACTCCTTCCGACGGTACCAGTGATATCATGACTTCTCTACCTGTTTCTGAGAAGCATAGGCTCAAGTAGATAGAATATTCTATCTTAGACCTCGATATTACAGAAGCCAAAGTTAGATATCTCAGTTCAATACCTAGCCTAAAGATCCTCGATTTGGGAAAGAAAACTAAACCTCAAACTTACAATCGTATGGCAAGTCAAGAGTCACTCAAAGTCAAGATCAAGTTGTTTGTAAGTTCATTGCATTGCTATGTAATCCATCGCAAGAAAAACTAGGAATTCCCAGTCAAAGTATTCATCGTCGTTCAGTCATCATCATCAATCATCTCCAATAACTGTTCGCACCATAGACATCCAATTTCCATATGTCTCTATCAAACCCGAAAAGAATGAAACGAGTCCGCAGTGAAGCAACCATCGATCCGCCATATTCGGCCTTCTTTAAAGAAGGTTTCGAGATTCGCAGGCAAGGGAAGATGCTGACAGCCAAGGATCTTAATGATCAGGTGGATAAGGGTAAAGCAGAAATGAAAATCGTGAAGTATTTGCAGAAGCAAACACACTCAAAGAGCCAGTATGATATACTTAAATGTACCACATTCCGCTGCGGATTTTCCACATAACCTCCTCCTGATCCGGATTACCAATGGGCAAAAGGGGAGCAGCCTCGGTCTGGTTGTTGGAGCCAGTATTGGAGGTACCATCTTGAGTAGTAGCCTTATCCCCACGACGCTCCTCAAACTTCTGACCACCACGAGGGCCATCAGAAGCTGGGCGAGACTCATGAGCACGAGCACGGTTGGATGCCAGATGAGCGTAGTAGATGGCGGGGACTGTAGGAAGTCAGTAACGGAAGTGAAAGATTGGGAGAAGAAACTTACAGAGAGAAACCGGGGTGGTAGAGCGCATGTACTGGTAAGAGAACTGGTAGATCATCTTTTGAAAGTCGTTGACCGGAACATTTGCCTCATCCAAAAGGACATGGTAATGAACTGGGCGAGCAGTACCCTGGATAGCAGCATGGGCGCAGAGGTAGAAGTCATACTCGTAGGGGTGAGTGATGTCCTTCTCAACCAATGTACCAGGAAGAGAATTGGCATTCCGATCAGCAGCTGCGGTGTCAGAGGCCTTAGGGAAGAAGCGGATGTGATGACGCTTAGTGCAGACGGTAACAGTCCATTGAATCTGGATATCTTTAGAATGACCTTAACTTGAGATGTGATTAGCTTACCTGTTGGGTTTGTGCACCAAAAGCATCGAGCATGCACTTCTTCATGTCTGCGACCTCCTGATTGAGAACATGGGAGTATTGACCCTCAGAGACTCCATCACGGAAATAGTAGATGTGTTGAGGAAGACGGCCACCACCAACAACTTGCATCCACTTCTTGACGTAAGGAATGATCATTTGGTTGATATTGGCTGGGGTGATCATCTCAACACGATAACCGTTGGTCTGGACTGCAGCAGCATAACGGCAACAGTCTCTGTCAAAGGACATAGTGACTGCAGCCATAGATGCCTGCGGACTGCCAACACCAGGATGAGAGACATCGGCGCCTGCACCAATGAGTAAAATGGAAGTGTGAGAAGGGAGGAAACATACCAATGATCATAGTTGGACGTGTGAAGAAGCCCTTTGGAGTAACAATCTTCGACGTAGTACCACCGAGCTTGGCGTTAACCTTCATACAGACGTTGGAGCAGTATTGTGGCTGAGCCTTATTGACATGAGCAACATTGAGACCTGCAAAGGTTAGTAAAATTCATGGTCAGGATCTGGATCAGACTTACATTGGGACATCAGTCCAAAGCGGCACTCGGAATTCTTCTTTAGACGCTCATACATGAAGGAGTCGCGGCCTGGGAGAATGTAGAACAGAATCTGAGGGGCAGCCTTGACTGCATCACCACAAGCACGACGAGCATTGTTGACCAAAGTTGGGAGATCCTCGTTCGGAGATTGTCTGTAGATGATCGGGTTCTTGTTCTGGATCTTACCGCCATGACCAGTGTAAGTCTGGACGAACACATTGATGAAGTTGCGGACATTAGGGTCTTGAATGCAATTACCAATGACGACAAAGGCCCAGGAGTTGAGAGGCTCCGGGTTGGGCATCAAGAATTTCTTGCCACGGAGGTCCCAACGGCCTGCAGTGCCTGGGTTCAGCTTGGCCTTGTCAAACTGAATCTCGGGGTTTGGAAGGATACGAGCAACAGTCTTTTGAAGATTAGTGTCAATCAAAGTAATTCAAGGGGCCGGTACATACCTCAGTCATATTTGGGTTAACCTTGATCTCGAAGTGCTTAAGGTAACGGTCCTCGTGCCACTTCAACATGTTGACACCATGCTCGATAGACTGGATGCGCTCCTTTGGTCGAGTGACGGCGAACTTAATCATGTTTGCAGTCTGAAAATGTTAGAAGTTGCATCATATTTCGAGCTCAGAGGAAACTGACTTGATCGGGAGACAACTTGAAGTTGTATCTCTGATTGGGACAGATGGTACACAACTCCATGGGGAACATGCCATCTCTATCGGTGACGATTAGAGGTAGATACCAGAACTGGAGCTCAGAGTTGTAAGTCTTCTTGAAGTAATCAAAGACTGAGATCTCCTTCTCAGTGTTGTTCTTACGATCCTTCAACTTGAAGAATGTGTTCTTGGCGTTGGCACCGGTGGTGGAGTACTTGTCGCCCTTCTCGAAGGTAAACTTCTTGATAGAATATTGCTTCTTGTCTAGCTTGGAGTTAGCAAAAGTTCTGTAAATAATTGAAGATAGAGCAATGGAGAAGAGATACTTACCATCACCCTTTCCACGATGCTTGACGATGAACTTCAGCTTCACAAATTTGGCAAGATTCTTGAAGTCCTCCGACTTCTGCCAACCACCCTTTCCATCCTTGATGGGGAGGAGAAGATCACGGAAGACAGTGTAAGAAAGTTGACGGTTGCGCTGGTTGCAATAATTGCGAGCAGCTTGGTGGATGTCTTGGGCAGCCCAGAAAGTACCGTTGGCAACATCAACATTCAAAGCCAAGCCAGTTCCTGGAGAGCCAACAGAAGAGTTGGGCTTATATGAGTTAGCAGTGCACTTGATATCTAAGGAAAGAGTGGCCCTACACTGCAGAGGCGGATAGAGGTGTAGACACCCTTCATAGCAACAACGACATTGTCGAGTTGGTGGCTGGTAGTACCACGGCTGAAGAAGCTACGCTTGATCATGGTGTACTGCTCAGATGGACCTTGGCGCATACAGTGGTCAAGGAAGGCTGTATGGAGTTAGAATATGTCAAATGGAAGGAATATTGGACAACTTACTGATGGCATCCAGAATAGACTTGTCAAACTGGATAGACTGGTTCAAGTAGGCATTGATGGCAGCCATGCGGATGGTGCTGGTTGGTCGGATGATACAGAAGACCTTGTCGGCCTCTCTATCAGGGCGAGGAGCACGACCCTTTTCTTGATCAAAGTCAACAGTGATACGAAGCTCACCGATTCTGTATCGGGACCTGTGGAAGTTAGCAATGAGAAACGAGAATTACAAGGAGGGATGCGTACCAAGCAAGCTTGTTGCCATCCCACAGATATTGGGCACCGGGGGGAAAGGAAGCGCGCAGCTTCTCTTGAACAGCCTTCGACTTCCAGACAGCCATGATCTTGCCACGCTTCTCGGCGCCATTGCCAATGTTGATCTTGATGTAAATTAGTGAGAGATCACAAAAGTGAGAAGGAGATTCAGGAAGATAATTTTGGATAATAAGTGTCAAACAATGTTGGGTGAGCTCAGCAAAGTACTCGACTCGAAAGAATTCCAAGATGAGGTAAAGTGAGAGTGAAAATAGAGTGTGGGGAGTTTGAGGTCAGAGTGTGAGGGGGGAGACTTACATCATATTGCTGGATGTCACCATGGAACCAGTCGGTGATCTTGAACTGGTTGACTTTGATGGTGACAGCCTTACCAGTGGAATTGAAGTTACCCTTACGGAGAGGAAGCTGGTTTGGGAAATCGTACTTGGGCGAATCGTCAGCTTCACGGCCAACTCGAAAGTTCATGGGCTCCATGATGGGTGATGGGGAGAATGTGAGTGTGAGATAAGAGATGATCAGTTGTGGAGGGTAGAAATGAAGAGGTAGATATGGATGTCAGATGTGTTTGGTGTTGAAGTCAAACTCAACAGCCGAGAGATCAACTGGCTGAGAGACTTGGAGTTGTTGGTGGTTGTCTTATGATGGATGCTTGTGGAAATGTTTGGGAAGTATGATTGGAAGCAAAGGCAGAAAAGAAGATGTTGTTGTGAGTGGAGGAAGAGTTGTTGTTTGGTGGAAGAGGAGGGGGGTTCTTATAGGTATGGAGGAGGAGGAGAGTCGAGGCTCTAGCGCGAGTTGACTCGCTCCCACGTGGGAAGAGTACTGTTGATGGAATGAATGTGCTGAATTGGGAAGGAATGGAAGAAAGAACGAAGCGCAAGAGTGCGAATGTAGCAGTGAATAGCCACTTGAGCTGAAGAACACGAAGAGCTTGAGCGTGAAACGGAAATTTGTAAGGTGCAGTAGCTGAACGAAACCAACTCTTGGGTCAGCTACCTACTACAATCACAACAACAGAGTATCGGCACTGAAACCTGAGACTTTCAAACCTAACAGCCCGGAGGAGTGATGGTGAACCTATCCACTGGGGAAGTCTCTTCATCGTGCATCTCAAGCACGACGACCAAGAGGCAACGACAGATGACAGATACACATCATGGAAATAGGAGGACTTACTTCAGAACCATTCAATTTATAAGCATCCGGTGGAAGCTCAATACGAGTGTTGGTAATGGCCTTCTCCTTTGGCACAGCAGGACGAGCTGGATCGAAGCCCATGCCAGGACCAAATGGGTTCGGACCACGCTGGCCTTGAGCTTGACCGGTGCCAGATTGCATCATTTGTTGCTGAGGTGGACCTTGTTGCTGCATGTATTGCTGCGGAGGACCTTGACCTTGCTGAGGGTTGTTACGGCCCGGGGTATTTGGTTGACTACCCTGGGGGGTGTTAAGTCCTGGAGTACCTGGTAAACCTGCTTGCATCAGCATCGGCGAACCTCTAGGAGAACCTGGAGGGAAGCTCTGCATTTGCAATTGAGGGATACGAGGTGACAGGATTGGGGTACCAAGGGGAGTACCTGATTGCGAGCCTTGATTCGAGCCACCATATCCAGGTGGAGGACCTTGATTGCCACTGGGACCTCTGTTTTGCGGACCTCTGTTGCCCTCACCAGGACCATCAAAACCTCCGGAACGGGGCTTCGATGGTGGCATGGTAGAGGCGTTTACAGGACCTTGTGGTTGGTACTGCTGATACTGTTGTGGAGGACCGCCTTGGTAATGACCGTTTCCGTTGCCATTACTGCCGTTGCCGCCATCACCAGCGCGCTGGCGTCCAGCTCCGCCGGCCATGATAACGGAAAGTTTGTCACGGTAGACTCCTGTGAGACGGGTTAGCTGAGGTAAATCAAGATGTCAACATGCCCTCTGAGCCTTGACGAGCCAAGATTGTGGAATGCACAATGGAGCAGCTCCACGGGAATATCGTTGCCCCTGGCAGCTCAATCGAAGAGGCATACATGGTATGGGAATCGACATACAGTTGGAGTTCAAGATTGCTCGTTGACACAAAAGGCAACGCGAATGTTGGGACACAGACCTGTAAGTCAACAAACACCGTTAGCAAGCTGTTCCAGTTCCAGTTGCTAACTAAAAACTCAACATAGCTTGAAGCTTGTTGTGCTCTACAGGCCCCGGAGGTTGAGCAAGATCGAGATCAAGCTCGCCCACATTGACAAGCACAACCAACCAACAAACAAACAAACAGCCTCCATTGCACTGCCAGGAGCGATGTTGGACAGAAGGATGACTTACTCAAGGATTGCGAGGTATCTATGGGGGTTGGTACAAGTGTTCACCAACGAGGAAAAGAAGAGGTTGTGGTTATGACTGCGGGTGAGGAAGAAAGAAAAGAAGAGCTGTGCGAGACGAAGGAGGTGGGGTTGGGTAGGCAACTCTCCTCCCTCAGCCTTGGCGGTGAGGGCAGTAGGTACTTGCCGGTTGGTCATGTTGATGTTCTGCCTAATTCGGTTGATTATTGTGGGGCGGGAGAGATTGAGGAGAGGACGGGAGGGTGGTTGGGTCGGGGATGAGGATGGACGTGAACGATGGTATGGGAATGATGTATGGAGAATTAAGGAGAACTAAACTACGCAGTTTTGTAGCATTGTAGAGTTCAAGTCAGGGAAACTTTGCATCATATCACAGAGCATCACCAGGCAAGGTCTTGATCAAGGGCTTCTTTGCCATGTGACCAGCCAATCGAAGCTCAAATAAGTAGCATCAGTCGCAATTTCTTAATGCATCACGGCGTCCCTTTGCAAGTCCTTAATTTCGGACATGTCCAAGCAAGCAGGCAGAGTAAGACGGCTCCAGTCTTCCAATGAGAAGCCAGGTAAAGCTATTCCGCTTTTATCTCTATTCACTCGAGAGCGGATGCCGATAGGCAGACAAAAGAAGATAGGCAGCAGCATTCAAATTATAGCACTCAATGATAACCCATACCAAAATCGACAGGCAAAGCCGAACTGGACATACAAAGGAACATTCCAACAGCTAGCTAACTAGATGTTAAGAGATACGAATAGCACATAAGAAGAATAAGTCGATAGACTACCTAGGCTTAGTGAGCGAGGCCCGCTTGTTGACCTTCAGTTATTGTTCCGCGATTTGGTTCCGAAACAACGAAGAAGAGTTTCCAGATTGGAGCAAACACTCGAAACCTGGTAATAAGGTGTGGATAGGTCGACAGGATCTCCCAATGTCCCCCACAACATAATTATCGTCACACCGCCGAAGGTGAAGGAAATAACAGGACGCCAAAGAGATTTGAGACGAAGAGCGAAATCATATTTTAGAATGCTCAAGCTCAACTGCATAGCATAAGAAGACACAGCAGGCAAGTATTCAATGTATGCGTAGCACAAACAAAGTTCAGAAGAATTACACAAACACGAACAAACAGCAAAGTAAACTTGTTCCGGCAATTCTACGCCCGCAACAGCAAAATATCAAGAACAAAAGAGAGGGCAAGGATGTAAGCTTTCTCATTTCGATATCGTTGTATGGCAAGTATAGCTTTAATGATACATTTTGCTTTTCGCCCCTCGCTTGACTGCCAAACCAGAGAATTGAAAAACTGCTCTCCCAAACGCCATGCACCCTTCATTAACCAAGCTCGAGCCCGAGCTCTTTCTCAATTCCCGCACTACCATCCACATCACATTCCAGAAAACCAATAGCACCCGTATACTATAGTACAAGCAGGCTCCTACCCAAGGGGCCTCTTCTCATTTTGAATAATACCAAGTATCATCCTGGAGTGTGCAGTTTGCTGTGTTTTGGTGTAATGTAACACAAATTCTCGTCGACCGCTAAGCCAGCTCGCAATAGCCGTCGTCGAAACTGTAACTCGACGCCGTCAAGCTTCACTGACGACCATAATAACCTGATCACAACCCCAAGTCAGCAAAAGTGTTCTAACCAACTTTTCAATACCAGCAAGCAGCCGGCAAAAGGCGAGGAGGGACAGCAGGCTTCCTATTACCAGATCCAGGTTCGAGCCCGTAGTAACGGCCATCAGCAGGTCTACTTAGTACTCCTGATGTTACGTACGACAAGACAGAACTTGGGGGCGGTGAATGTTCGGCAGCCGCTCCTGCGCGCCTGTTCAAGTTTGATGCACCGGAATAGCTGGGAGCAGGAAGACCTCGATATTCCGGGGTCCAGTAGCTACTACTTCTACCGCTACTACTACTGCTCATCCAAACTTGGCTGGAGCTTGACTGGAAATGATTCTGGGGAATCTGATATTTCTTGGGCCTTGGTTGAGGGACAGAGGAATAATCGTTACCATATCTTTGGGGAGGCGGAGCTTGAGATTCCTCCTTTGCCTGCTTCCACGTGTTGTAATCCGGAACTATTGCGTTCTGAAGGAGGCGTACTAATGCATCAGGTTTAAATTTAGTGGCAGAATAGAGATCAGCTCTCGGAATGATGCTGAGCAAAAATGTAATGTCGCGAGGTACCACAAATGGAGGTGCACTCCAAGAAGAGGGAGTTCCTTGCTGGAGACGCTTCTGCTGATCAAGTCGACGACCAGCGGCTCCCTTCAAAGGAGACTCGCCGCGGGCCAGCTTCCGAGGTCGGTTGAGTTCGGACTCGCCATCTTCAACTGGGAAGGGCCGTTTTGGCGAATTGGTCGTTTGGGTATACTGGGGTCTTGGACTGCGACTGGCTTCCTGTGCATACTGAGGTCGGGGACTGACCTGCATGATAGGTTGGGGCTGCTCAATAGATTGCATGACTCCCTTCGGCCGAGTTTGTGTTGCAGGTGAGATAATTAAACGAATACCAGTCGGCTCGAAGCCCTCTGCGCTGTACCGTGCAGCAAATTGAGACAATTTTGGGTCATCGGGAAAGATCTCTGCCATGCGTTCTTCCAACTTGGCGATCTGAGATAATTCGCCGTACTGTGATTCATACTTGTGAAAATATGCGTAAAGTGGTTTGGCCTTAGATATCATTTCTGGTTTCTGAGTCAGGCGACTGACGACAGTTTGGAACGTGACTCGTGCATCTGTATGATGATTAGCTTTACCTCGTATTGGATGACATTGCAACTTACTGGTAGTATCGCCGATAGATAGTAGGTGCTTGAGATACTCTAGAGTAAACCCTGCATCTTCTGGGAACAACTTAGCGCCTCTTTCAAATATCTTCGTGCCGGCTGGATCTTTGTACACGTGGTGCTCGATCAAAGCAGCAGCAACATAAACATCACTGGTAAGCTTTCCACGACCTCTAGCATCCGCAAAGACCTTTCTTGAGCCGCCGACCGCATCTTTTCCTGAGTCTTTTGGAGAACCCTTTCCTTGGACTCGACGCATAGCTCTCATGAGTGCTATCCACGTAAACGAAATTGTCCGAGATAGAAGCTCTGTCTGCTGAGCATAGCTTTCTTGGACGACCTTGCGTCTCGCGGCCTTGGCAGCTTCCTGGTACTGAACATCGGCATCATTATCATCGTCGTCGTCCGCCTTCGTGATGGCTCTAATAGAAGCATCAATGTCATCGACATATGGAGTCTCGTCGACCTTCTTCAACTCAGCGTTCTCTTGGATCTTGACTTGTTTGGCCATTTCATATAGCGTGTCCAGGAGGGTATCGAAAGGCGCACGGACCAATGAACCTCGTTCCGCTAAGCTCTTGTCAGGTTCGCCTGTGGACAAAGTAGACTCCAGACGATCTGCTTTTTTGAAGGCCATCAAACAGCTTTCGGGATTGGCAAGAAGCCCATCGTTCAGGAAATTGTCTCCATCCTTCTCCATGCCGTTGTTAAAACACCAATCGGCTGCTTCGACCCAGATCTCCGGCCAAAATCTCAAGGACATGACGGCTTGCTTGTAGGTGTACAAGACTCGCTGTTTGAAGGTTTCAGGCTCTTCGTCTTTCAACACCAGAGGGTCTTCTTGCTCCCACGATATCCAGCTTTTCCATAGCTGGACTTGTTGGAGGTATTCTTGGTCCCCCTCAAACCCTGGAGCGGGTGGCAATCTTGGAAGGGTGGTTCTATTCAAGTTTCGGGTAATGGATTCCAAAGCGGTATTCGCACTTCTGGCAGACATGTACGAAGGCGACTTTTCCTGCAAGAATTTACGGCCCTATAATAGAGTCAGCTTGCGGTGTACGGGATGGAATGTTATTTTCTTACAGTGATCTTATTGAGACTCATCTCGAATTGATCGTATTCCTTCCACAGGCCATTCAGAGAGGACATCGGGACGTTGATGGCACGCTGGTAAGCCTTGCGAAGCTGGTCCATCTTCTGCTGATCTTGCCAACTGCTGCCTCCAATCTGGCCAGGGGCTCCTCGAATGAACTGGATGTAGTCCTGCCATAATCGTCCGGAATCTTTATCGATGCCAATATTGGCCAAAACGAAATCATAGGATTGTGAGACAGTGGACCGCGCAGTTCCTGTAATATCGTTGGTCAAATCGTTTCTGCGACGAATATAGTTCAAATAAACCAGCCAGAGTTGGACATTGGCGACGGTTAGTAAAGATCTTCCAAATATGTTCTCAGCGGCGCTGAAGTTATCGTTCTCCAGCTCCATCTCGGTGTAGGCAACCCATATTTCGGCCTGCACCAAGTTAGATATTGCGATCCTCAGAAGATCTGGCCACTTACTGCTTGAGGGAATACTTTGAAGAAACGCTCATATACTGCACGCGCATCGTCAAGTTTGTTGCGCTTGCGATGCTCACTTATCAAAGACAACCAAGCATCCATGTCTCCTCTAGGATCCTCCTTGACCCGGTCCTCGAGTATGCCGATTCTGTCATGTGGAAGGCGAGCCTTTGGAAGGGACACATCTTGTGCTGGAGCTGCTGGGGTAAGTGCCTGTAATGATGAAGTTGATACAGAAGTAGGAGCTCCAGATGCACTGTTGTTCACGGGAAGCTTGTACGAGGTTTGCGCAGCCTCGAGATCATCTTGATTCTCAGAAGCTGTTGGCAAGTCTTGCGAGGTAATAGAGTTGTGAAGTGGAGAAGGGGAAAGACGAGTAGAGCTGTTAGTAGTTGTTGCTGGCTGCAAAGTCCCGACAGGCTGCACTGGTGTTGCTGCATCTGCATCCGCATCGTACTCCTCATCCGAATCATCCGCAATGAATCCTCCCACCGTCTTCGGCTTCCTAGTTGAATTTGTGGAACTTGGTCTCGACTCATCTTGACCTGCGACAGTAATTGCAGGTAATGAAGAAAGAGAAGCTGGGTCATATTCCTCGTCATCTGATTCCTCGGCAGATCCTGAAGGAGATAAAGCACGAAGAACTTGGTCATCTGCAACATTTTCTCTTTTGACTTCTTGCTCGTTTGTATGTTCAGTATTTGAAGGTAGCTCGCCCTCTGCGGCCCCATTTGCGCCCTCATCTTCCCAAGCCATACTATCTTGCCCAGCCTGCATTTGGTGCAAGAGAGCTATCTCTGAATCCTCCTCCGCCATTTCAAGAGTGTATGATTGATCGGAACCTCGAACGATGAAATGCGCAAATGGATCTGGATGATCGCGTGTCAGCTTGCTTTGTAGCGCTCGTAAGAAATGAGAAAGACCTCTTGGTGGCACACACAGGCCGGTTTATGTGTTCAATTAAAAGGAAGATGTATGCTTCAGGACAAATGAAGATAGAGAAGTCCACGTAGCAGTGAGTTCAAGACGTTGCGACGGAATGCCGAGACAAGGTTATTCACAACTGAAAGGCTGGAAGCTTCAAGCTAGAGCTAACCAGAGATAGACTAGCGATACACGTGACTCGCAATCTTTATTGAATTGCCAAGGCTGGAAAGCGCGGTCAAGACGCGACCCCCTTGACCAGCGAACTCCTCGTTCTCACGTTCTGCTCAAACAACCTCCTTTCACAACATTTTCCAACCAACGTACTCAAAACTTTAGGACTTCCCAAGCATAAGAAATTTTGGATTTTACAACTACGAACAATAGGAACATACAACACCCGTCTAAATACTGAAACCCCCGTTCTCAACATGTCTGTCGTATCTCTACTGGGCGTCAACGTCCTAAACAACCCAGCCAAGTTTGGAGATTCTTACGAGTTCGAGATCACCTTTGAATGCTTGGAGCCGCTGCAGAAAGGTATGTTGCTTTGCACATGCAACGGAGAATAAAAACTGATAGTACTCGCAGATCTCGAATGGAAGTTGACCTATGTTGGTTCTGCCACTTCGTTTGTACCCTACCTGCAATCAACAAAGAAATGATACTAACAACAACAGTGACGAACATGACCAAGAACTTGACTCTCTCCTTGTCGGTCCTATCCCAGTTGGAGTAAACAAGTTCGTCTTCGAGGCCGACCCACCCAATACCAGTCGAATCCCAGATGCCGAAATCCTTGGTGTCACTGTCATCCTACTTACCTGCGCATACGATGGCAGAGAATTCGTACGTGTCGGATACTACGTCAACAACGAGTACGATTCCGAGGAGCTCAATGCCGACCCGCCAGCTAAGCCCATCCTCGAGAAGGTCCGCCGAAATGTTCTTGCTGAGAAGCCAAGAGTGACCCGATTTGCAATCAAATGGTATGTTAGGCAGTAGTAAGGAACCACAGCAGAATCTGACAATGTGTTTAGGGACTCCGAGGCATCTGCCCCTGCCGAATTCCCACCTGAGCAACTCGAGGCCGACTTGGTCGCTGATGGAGATCAATACGGAGCTGAGGAAGCCGAAGACGAAGAGGAAGAAGTCGTCGAAGGCGGTGAGGCAGCAGCTGCTGACCCAGATGCTATGGAACAAGATAACGAGACGGCAGAGCCCGAGGGTGATGCCGCAGTCGAGGAGTCTGATGATGGCAGCGAGGATCTGGAGGCCGAGAGCAGTGGAAGCGAGGATGAGCTTGAGGAGGAAGAAGAGGTCGCAGGTGAAGGCGAGGGTGATATGGATATGGATGGTGTTGAGAAGCCTCACGCAGCTGGCAACGTTCCAGTCCAGGCTGACGCTGTTATGGCTCATTGATTTCCCTATACCCATGACTTACAAGCATACTTTGTTTAGATTTCTTTAGGGGGAGGGAGATCCGAGCAGGAACTTATGGATGGATGAACCACCACAGATGATATGAAATACATGATGACCACGCATTTACGAATTCTCCTTGATTGTTCTCACATTGATATTATTTGTCTGCTCTGCACGGTTCCTAGCTCGCGGAAAACCCTCAGTCTCGCTGGAACGATCCAATGGCAACGTATCTGAATTTTCAGTTTCAAATTGTTTCTTATCAAAGGTCGGGATTAATCCTCGACACAACGATCAGACATGTCTCCGAAAGCGAGGTAAACGAAGGGTCCTTTGAGGTTGGTAAACAGCTAGGGGGAAAGAGCAACTTTAGCGAGGAAGCGACGACACCTCATAGTATTTCGCGCGTCTAGCAATGTCAATAACAGCACACTGAACAGTAGCAACAATTCCGATACTCTGTGTCCAGATGAGATATCGATCTTGTAGCTCTCTTTAAAGTGCACAATGTGCAGGTCTGAGTCACGTGCACATATGTCAGAATCCAAAGTTGGGGGCTGGATCTGCGTGCAAACCCAAGAACTTGGCGGCATCTTTATCCGTCTTAGCCCTCACATTCATCCTCCGACCGAATTTGAAAGTTGACAAGCTTCATGAATATACAGTTACAACTGTCACATTATTCACTCAGCCTCCAGCCAAGAAGGTCTCAAGGGGTCTGGAGACCATTGCACAAGAATTGTCTCCCGAATGCATCGCGGCCGACGCCCAAGTTTCTCGGTGATGGCCCGAACAGGCAGCCGATTGAGCAATTGAGGGGGCGGATGAGGCGCAAGGAGATGCTTACAACCAGGGCCAGTAGCCCAGTCACAGTAAGTCCAGCAAGTAAGGTGACTGAAGTTGCATAGCAAGTTGCTGCAGTCTTACGGAGCACTCGCAGCCAGAGCCTTGCGGCTCAGCCAAGCCTTTCAATGTCGTACACATAGGAACTCGATCGCCCACTCTTTGCTTTCCAATTTCCTTCGTGGATCTTTCCCGCTGTCACACCGTTTTATTTGCTTGTACGCCTTGACAGAAACTATGACAGAGCCACTAAGCACAGAAGAGCTTCTCAGAAGGCTTGATGAGCAACACCAAGCATATCTCACTACTTTTCGACAGATCCACGAGGTTCTGGCCAAGGCCGCAGCTGGAAACCAGCAAGTGTTACCTGCATCGGGTTATTCGCCTTCAGTGGTGGCAAAGACTTCCGGGACGTTGCTAACTCGAGCGTCGACTTTTCCCCGACCAGTGACTCCAGTTCCACCATTATCACCCACTCCCAATTCTCCAAGACTCTCTATTGCAGTCCCAAGGCGACACAGAAAGTCATTTACAGAGCTTGATGGAGGGAGGCCTGTGACGATACAGAGTAGCGTGACTGGGGAAAGTGACGAAAGCGACAATGACGACGAACTATATGTTCAAACCCCGCTACCCTCCTACAAATATGATTACGAAGATCTGCGAAGTCACTTAAAGACATACACATTTAAGGAGCATGGAGAAGAATTGCTGAAGACGGTCGTTTGTAACAAAAGGCTTCTTAATCCTGGACTATTCCCAGAGTATCCCGAGGATGAGAAATGGCATCACTCGCATTATTCAGTATTCGATGTTTCGACGGATGGAGCCCCGCTATCTCGGAGAGAGGCTGTGAAGGATGGAACTGGCTCAATTGACTCCGCCGTTTGGCAGACTATTCAAGTGAGACACGGAAGATATGAAGAAGCTATGCATGCTCACAAGGTGTAGGATTTGAATGCGGATCCAGATTCCCAAAGACCTGCTGTTGGCCGAATAACTATCGTTCGAGAGCCTTCGCCAATCATGCTTGGTGCTTTACATTTTGCAAATAATAAGGACTTCGATATGGACGAAATATTCCAATATCTAGTAGAGGAGGATAAGTCCACTGTACATACGCTTCCCAATTTCTGTAGTTAACAACTGACGAGTAACTTAGGCACATATGCTCAACCGATCATTTTCTCCCGATCATCGTCGACAGCGAACCTTCATATTCGAATTCGACTATTTCACAATCGTCGGGGACGAGGTCCAACCAATGCCCTGGCAGCGTGCCGACTCAGCCGAGAAAATTCTTAGAAAGGGCGAAAGCCACATCCCAATATCGCGATGTAGTTCTGTCGTCGCATTATCTCTAGGCGGTTATCCGATCAGGAAATTAAGAAATCCCGCTCGGAAAGCAAGGACGCAGCATGGCTTTGTATACAACCCGTGGGCGCCCTGGCAGGTGCTTAGTATTCAATGCTATCCCGATCATAAGCATAGCATGGATTCTCATGATTCTACGAATCACTATGTCAATGGACCGGAAGCCTTTTTGCACACTTTACTTGCTGAATTCCGAGATGCCCAGAAGCGGTTTGAGGATATTTACATTAAGATTAGCAAGCTTGTAATACCACCGGTAAGCTCATTTTTATTACCAAACGACCACGAACGAGCCTTCTATTAAACCGAAATATGTTTAATCATGACATACAAAAAGGCTGACTCGATAGGCCGATTTCATGTTCAACGGCGACATGCGCGACAAGCTTCTCTTCGAAGACTCGGAATTCACCTACTCGCGTCGTTATTTCTGGGCTTACCAAACCCTCGGCCTAATGAACGACAGCATCAAAGCCATAATGGACGCCTACGAAGACACCTTCACTGACGACGTCTGGGAAGGTCGACACAAAAGCCTCTGGCCAATGGTCGATCCTGAAATTCCCCGGAATCTTTACTGGCGGAAAAGAATGGCGAGTTTGAAGAACGACTTTGATAGGGAGAAAGTGAACATGGCGAAGCTGTTCGAGGAGAATGATGATCGGAGGAAGGAGATTAGGACTTTAAGGGATCAGTTGTTTTCCGGGACGTCGGTGCTGGAGAGTAGGAAGAGTGTAGAGCTTTCGGCCGTGACTATTTTGCAGGGGCATAATATAAAGCTTTTGACACTGGTAAGTCCCATGAAACGAATCTCTGCAGCAGTGTGTTATTTTGAGATAGTCTAACAGGTATAAATTAGGTGTCCATCTTCTTTCTCCCCTTAACATTCGTCACCTCAGTCTTCGGCATGTCCAACATGCCTGACGAAGTCGAGTTCAAAGATTTCACAATCACGATGGTAGCAGTGTACTTCACCCCCTATAGTTCCGCAGTGATATTTACTACCTTTCTATGCTATATTAAGATCTATACCTAACAAATTATTAGGTGCGTGCCATTCTTCCTCCTCATCGGCTCCCTCAACACAACATCCGGCATGGAATTCTGGCGTCAGAAATGGCACGTGGTTCTAGCTTGGGTATTTCGGAACCCAGAACTCCTTCTAGGAGATACATCTCCCAAGCAAGACGACGGGAATAAACCTGGTAAGGTCCCATTCTCTAACGTTCTATGCATCCATCGCAAAACGTGTGTTGTATGTTAACGAGATCTAAAAACAGACTTCCGCAAAAAGCGCACCTTCTCAGCCACAGAAGCAAGCCAAGCGATCGAAATCCGCAAAGCTCAAACAGAGCTCAGAAGACGTTCATCCATCTCCCTGAGTAGTATGAGAAACCAGGATAGAGAACAGAGTGTGGCGAGTCCTTCGAATACGCCGCCGCAGATTGAGATTGAGGGGGAGGTGATAGGTAGCGGCAACGTATCTAGTGAGTCAGCACAGGCAAAGGGGATTACGCATGTAATGTCGCCCATTGTGGCGGTGGAGAAGAGGGATGGAAGTGTAGAGATACAGAAGATGTCGTGGTGGGAGAGGTTGAGAGTGGGAAGGAGAAGCCTACAGAAGGGGCTGGGGGAAGATGTGTAAAGCTCTACGGGACGGACTGAAACCTACTAGGTGTGCTCTGTTACCCCACATACGACCTCGCGAGGCCTTCGTTTACATATTCGTGACGAATAACGCACGATCGGTCTTGATCGGGTCGACGCTCACCGATACACATTGTACTCAAACTATAACTTCCGAATATCTGGACTACAGGGTGATACTACTATCTAGTGTCCCGGCCAGCCAAAGAAGTAAAAGGCGCAACAGGTCTCGCGGTTGGTTTACTAACCACGAACCCGGAAGAACCATTCGGGTTTTCAGCGCTATCGACTTCTTGAATCCATGGCTATATATGACACCGTGCACGAGTCGAAGATACATTCAGGATCGTCAAGTCTAAAAACGTTGATTGTAAGAACCCACCAAAGCAGGGCGACTACGTCAACTGCTATTTTTATCTTGTTTGTAGGCAAAACTCCCGCAGCGTGAATCTCATTCATCAATTATCGATAGGTCTTTAAGATCTACGAGATCGGAGGCCAAGGCAATACGTCTCCATTGCTGAGAGAACTTCGAGGGAAGGTTTCTATACTTCAATATCGCAACTGGGTGTTCTCAATGTCAGAAAACAAGCATGAAAAAGCTCGTGTGTATCTTCATTCGTGTTGCTAAATAAATGCCTTAGTGTCGTGGCACAGCGGCGCCACCCGCCCTTAACGTTGATCTACGTCAGTAGCGCCAGGCGGGCAACACATCAAACTCCACGACGGGTGCCATTTTGATAGCTTGCTAGGCGCCTACTTTCTCGCCATTCGAAGAAGTTCAAATGAAAACGTGGGGGAGAATCCGGATATATCGTGAAGTCCAGCGTTTCCGCCCACTCCATCGCTTCGTTTATTTGGTCCGGCTTCACCGGATTTCGTCTCCACTATATACATGATAGCCTCAAGATATGGGGTAGTCATGCGTCGAAGTCTCTAAATAATGTTTCACGGCTCATTGAACGCGTCAAATGAGTATCGACGATACATGTGAAGAGGTTCAGCACGTCATAAAAACAAATTTTACGTAGAGATGAGAGATTGCGGGATACATCCTGAAATCTTCATACCGTCTAAAGAGGGCCATGTACATATCTCAAGGTGTATAAAAACACCAGCCTATCGACAGAAAGTGCATCATCAACAACGACAGCAATTCTGCCATCAGTATGACCGACACAAAGCACACCCAGCCTCACCAATCTTTGTAATTTCTCACCTCTTGAACTTCATGTACTCGAGTTGTCTTATCGCGGCCGCTGTAGCGTTCTTCTCTTCTACAGTCGTAGCAGATAAAAACAAAGGCACGGGGAATGTCGATCTGACAGTCGGCTCCGACGGACCTATCTTTCTTGGTATTTCCTCCTTGCTATTCTCACCCCAAGCACCAAATTCCTAATCCTCAAGAATGAAAGAATTATCTGACCAACCCTCGTGCTAGGCGACCAAACGCCTTGGTTCGTCCTCGACTCCCTCAACGAGCACTGCGACGGCAATACTTGTAATGCAGCTTCCTACACATTGCCCACGACCCTACCAACAGCGATGCTGGGACTAACACACCTGAGAACGTCAACTCTGGTCACATCACCGTCACGATTGTCGTCGATGCCACCATCTCAGAAGATAACGATCTTGCCGGCATGATTGAGACTCTCAAGAATCTTGCTTCGCAACCTCAAATCTTCAGGTCAAGACGGAGCATTATTGTGAGACGGATGATGGAGCTGGCCCGCCAACTAGATTACGCTGCGGAAGGCGCGCTGTAACTTGTGAACGTCCTGAGAGCCCAGCGATTGATCAGTACAGCATCTCTGGTATGTCCGAATTACCCTTTGCTTGCGCCTTGAAAAGGGACAGACTAAAGATTTGTTGCAGGAATCTTTTACATCAGATTTAATGACGACAGTGGAAATCTCCATTCTCAGATTCGTGTCAAGCTCGAGGCTGGTGTGGATGATGACGAGCTATCAGAGACGCTCTGATCTGATCTTCCGACTGCTGGATCAGCTGTCGCTGGGGCTCTCAGCGGAGGCGCAGGTCTTGCCGCTGGTATGTCTCATCTCCCTCTTTTGTTTTCTTCCCTCAGTACTAATCCATCATGCTAGGATTCTCTCTTGGTGGACTCGTTTGCGGTGCGTTCTGAGCTTCTGTAATGTACACAATTTCGAGGTTATTAAAGACGCGTGGGGTATTATCGATTGTTTGAGGTCAGGAGTTGGAACTTCTCTGGCTCTTGGTTGTGCTGTAATGTTCTCTTTGCCGAAACGTGTGTACTTGTCAAATTACCTTCTTGCATCGATACATACCCAGTCTTGGTCGCCGGCAGCAATTTCACTCGTAGCATCTTCTGATGTCCTAAATTCTGACTGCTCACACTTCACTTGTGTTGCTCACAATTCCGATCATGGAATCAAATGGAAGCTTACGTCAAGTGAAGAATTTGCCGAAAAAGCAGCGACAGTAGGGAGATATCTAAGCATGATTAGGACAATGCTGGCACTCTGCGTCTTCTTTATATTTGCCCAAGATTTGTTCTTCTATAAAGCACTAACAGTTCAGTTGCCATTGTACACATACTCAAGCTATTCTCCGACTGAAACACGACGCTGAGATTTGAGTGAGAGGAGGACAGCTCGATTACAAGTTCTCATACAATAATTCCCTGTTTCACCAAGCATTATTATACGAACCCACCTCTTTTTATTCGACAAAAGCCCTCGCTGCATCCACTAAGAATTGAGCTGTTTCTTCTGGCCTGCTCAACATCGGCGCATGTCCACTATCTATCTCCCTCATCTCGACACTCGCACCCTCCTTCCTGGCCATCCCCACCAACATCTCCTGTACCCCAAAAGGCAACCCTCTATCTCTCTTCGTTCCCAAGAACCAAATCGGGACATCCTTCCATCCTGAATACACCAGCTCACCTCCTTCGTTCAACGCTTTCAACGACTGTTCAGTGATCTCACCAACCCATTTCTCCCCTTCCCCGGTCGATATATCGTGATAGAACAACTCCCTGATCTCAGTAGGTGAGATCGTGAATTCTGCAAATCCAGACGGAGAGGCAGCCCAAAATGGAGGTGGTTTGCCGCCACCGCTGGTGACGAAATCGAGACCGGTGACACAGAAGCCCGTAGCTATCAGAGCGAGACCAATAACATGTCCATTATTTCCCTCTCCCTCTACGTCAGGATTTTCCTTATTATCCTCAGTCACTATTGGTTTCGCAAGACCCTTGATAGCACTCGCGCCTGGGAGACTTCCATATGACCACGCTACGACAATAACATCTCTTCCCTGCGTTATCTCGGACAGTACGGCTGATCGAATGGCTTCAAGGTCGTCCGAGAATGTTGCGGACGCATTACCGAGCGTTGATGGAAGGGTTGGCGTTAGTGACTTATAGCCGTATGTTGAGAGGAGGGGAACGATCTTTGACCAGCAATTTGCGGAGTGCCAAGCGCCCGGCACGAGGACAAATGTTGGTCTGGGAATTGCCATGATCGCTTTGATCTCTGTGTAGAATGCCTTCTGGACGAAGATAGAGGACTGAACTTTGTTGTCGGAGGATCGTCCAAGTGACAGAAGTCTGAAGACGTCTCAGCTAAATAAACAAATAATTTCAATTCATCAAACTATTCAAAAAAAAAAATTTCAACTCGCAGAATTGCAAGCTGACTTCAAAATATAATTTTGTCGACGAAGGGGCGATTTGATCCTCATATATACCATCTGATTGCAGCCCATGCTGTCAAAGATCTCTCGCCCGCATCTCAACGGACTTAATTGTAACCCAATCATCTAGAAGTATTGCTTTCCACGCTACCATCTACCACGTCCCGGTTTCTTTTCGCAATTCTCGCCTAATTAGTCCATTTCCTGCACCTTTCTATAGGTGTCAAACAGAAGTGGCTTGTTGAAGCATCCCGTTCATCTTGCGATCCCACCGTGCAAAACTCACGAAGCTTCCAGCACTTTCGTTACAATGTCATTGCAAAAGTAATGAAACTACTGCGTGACTTTTATTTGAGTAACACTCTATGTTCACGATATTCCTTTATCATTTCTATCTATTGGGATCATAGCGTACGCATGCCAAATATCGGCCAATTTCTTTCATGAGTTGATAGTGTGCTGCATTTACTGCGTAGTCAGCAAGCCGAGAGCGGCAGAAAGGAGCTTGCGGATGGGGAATGAGCCCTGAGCATCTTCATTCTGCTCGGTAATTTCAAAACCAGTGAAATCAGTTGCTTCAATCCTACGACTCAACTGCTCCTTTGTCATGTATACCTCCAGGAAATTTTGATCCTGCTTTTTTTTTTGGCAGAATCACTATTAGTGTGCCCTACCTTCTTAAGATCAAGAATGGCCCGGGTTAATTAGCCAACGTCGTCCTGACTGGCATCCTATTGCGCAAAGAACTTCCGTCAGAAGGAGAGAGTTGGAGGTAGATAGAAACAGCAACCAGTGGAAACTACATGGATATTTATTTAAAAATCTGTTGGCATATAGCACACAATCGAATGGCATACTAGCCGGCCCACCTCCAGTTTCGCTCGGGGCTCGCTTACTGTCGGGGAAAGCGAATGTCACAGGCAAGCAAAACTGTCACAGCTCGGCCAAACTTCGGTCATTGGGTTTTGGTA
>JACBAH010007418.1:0-29868 GCA_014282315.1 Neospermospora avenae | reverse complement strand
CTCTCTCTCTCTCTCTCTCTCTCTCTCTCTCTCTCTCTCTCTCTCTCATTCGCACACACACTATCTGCTTGAATTAACACTCTTTCAAAGTAAGGCCCAAAGCAACCAATAAATCTCCACTCCACCGCCAGAATGTCCCCTATCGTGCGAAGCCCCATCCTCTCCGCCCTCGCGCGAACCAAATCCCGACGAGCAGGTATTCAACAGACTAGATCGTATACTAGTTCTCGAGTTCCGATCGCTGTGGGTGGACAAGCTGCTTGGGGATCACATTGGAAGAATGCCGGGAGTGTGGCTATGATGTATGTTGCTCCCTTGTCTTTCCGTGTTCATCATTCTCCTGCTATGGAGGGGAAACTCGTGCTGATAGTTCTGCGTGGTCAGGTACTTCCCCGTCGTCGGTATCGTTATGTTTTGGCCATATGTCGTTCCACCTGTTATGAACTATGTCGAGGCTAGACTTTGAGGGGACGAAGGTCTGTGGATGGCACATGACGGAGTTTTATGACGAGTCGATGATTCAGGGATTGGGACATGGGATATAGCGTGCTACACAACCCTTTTTTACTTTGCATATGATTTTACACGATTGGTCGAGAGCAATGAAAAGATCTTCTCGGGATTATGTTTTTCGATCAAATCTGGTGGCGTCTGGACGTTTTACTCTTTCCCCGTGGGCTTTCACATCTTTGGTTCGGACTCCCTTGTATTTTGAGTGCCTTGTCTCTGATCATTGCGAGTATCTCCCTCATGATCCTTAGATAACAAAGTCATTACAGGATTCAGGCCCGCGAATCCCCTTTCCTCCTTCCATTTCCCACCGATCCTCTCTCCTCGTATATTTCACCCGCCCAATTTCAAATAATGCAAGCTCCATTGGGGATTATTTCTCGACATACTCATAGCGAGATAGCTCTCGCCATGACGACAAGCTCGTTTCAATATCTATGACACGAATTCATCGATGTGTATGTTGTTGATTCAAAGCCATCTGTCCACGAATTTCTACGCCTGACTTTCCGGGACTTGATTGTTATGGCTCGATACCTTGAAAAAAGGGCTTGAGTGATCATTGCAGGGTGATATACATTAACGTAGTAGCTATGTCTTTCATGTATATCTACTTTTTCGGCTTGGGACTTGGAACGTGGTTTGTACATCGTAAATCTCCAGGCTTTGGTACTAGTGGTACAGGATTTCTTTTCTACTTGAATCATCTACCATGGCCGGGAAATCAATCATCACATCAAATTATGGAAGTATAAGAGCCTGAGGCGCTTGTAGTAGCCAGGTTCCCCGAATAATTTTCGTGTGATAGAATCGATCAATCACTATTATGGAGATCAAAAGTCCTAGAAATAATTTCAAACACAGACTCATTGCTTGCCGTTTTCCTCCTACATGGGATTTGTCACTCCAGGTTTTGATAGAGGCGAAGGGCCTTGTGGTTTCGATAGCGAACTGAGCTTGAGACTAGGATATCATCTCGAGACAAAACGAAAATGGTCGAAGTTGCCCGATTTTCCGAGCTTCGGAATATCGTTTGAGGTTCTAGCCGATTTGTTGAATAAAATATCAATTTCCGACGCCTCTAGCAGACCATACCTGTAAACTCTGAAGCCCGGCCTTCGGACTCAGCAAGAGGTACTTCAGCAGCCCCTGTTCGAATCTATTTGATTTGCTCATGTTCTAATCCGTATGACTGGTCCGTGAAAAACGAAATGATCGAGCTACATAATGAAGGAGCATCCCTTTCACAGCGATCAAGCATTGGTATTTCAGTAGAATGCGGCAAAGAAATGGAGGATTCAAGGTAGTTATTCCTTGGTTGGATTACTTACCCTTGCTTATTGGTTTGTCACAAGGTCATGCTGCATTATCGCATACTATCTGCACCTGGCTGGTCGATTTGAAAAAGAGCTCTCAGCACATGCTCCGTGAAAGCCTAATTTCTTGCATACCACCTTTCCCGGGTACAGCTATGGTTGTAGCTGCAAGATATCATCTGTATATATCGCATCGATGTTACAAGAGCTGGAGTACCTACGTGGTTGTTTTAATGGTCACTGTGGGTCCCGTTCTAACACGCGATGTTTACATGTAAGCGAAACATATCCGAAGCGGAATCTAATTTAGCTCGCCCCACTTGCCGAACCCTATTCCGACAGCTTCGGCTCTGGTAGAGTTGCAATTTGCTCATCTCTTCTCTTCGTAGAGCGTGTCCTGAGATTTTCACAGTGTTTACTGCGCTCCTGCTCCTTCGAGGTGCGATTTGCTACCGCTTTGTGTATGAATGCCACTTTTGTATGATCTGGAGTGTTGTGTCTTCGCTGGCAGATGCCGCGTACTCAGATCTCGTACTTGTGAGATCACATCTCCTTGACATTGTTTCGTTGTTTACTCGACTACTGTACATAGACATCAAGAGAGGTCTGAACTGTTAAGAGGCCCCGTGAAATATCATGACAAAGCTTAGAGGTCAGCGACGATAATGTCCTTGATCGAAACTGACTAATTGCTCCATCTTGCATTGATCAAGTATTGACAGTCTTTGCCTTGGCTGTTGTCATTTCTTTGCAGTCAGGATACTTTATACCCCCTCAGCTCGAGACGCCTTGAAAGCAGCACCCGAAAGCCAAAGTTTCGGTCAACTATTTGACGATTGAGCTCTTGATACTTTTCATGGAATGAAGCTAATATCAGGTGTTCAAAATTCGAAGGACGGAGAACGAATCAGAAGTACAGGAGCTGTGTCTTCTGCGCTTGGCAAGTCTCCAATGTCCCTTGAGGAGCACAAGATCGTGTTATAGTACTCGTTCATAGTAAAAGCTTGACATTTCCAACTTATTCAGCGCTTCTGATGCCGCTTGGTCAGTATAACTTTCCATCTCTACATGATTTAGCAATCAAGTATATTTGTTGACAAGATTCATCACTGCCCATGCTCTCTGGGTCATGCAACCCATGCTGAACAATGCTCGGCTTTCCATCTGCTATGACAGTCTTGCACGACTGCTGCCGTCACCCAGCTCGATCCCCAGGTCTAGATTTATCCATCCTTAGTGATCACAATAGATCTGGTTTCTACTGACTCCCTTGGAGCGGCACCTTCAGGGCAGTTTGGATTCTTGAAGGAAACGTGAGGGCAAACTTTCAAGTCTCGACTTTAGTCTTTGACATCTCTTCAGAAAGGTCCCAAATAACTTACAGCGAGCGTGTGAACCAGCTTTGGTATCATACATGACAAATATCAGCGGCTCCCCTGGTGTTTGTTTCTCAAGCCAATACCTTCACAATAAGTTAGCGATAAATCATCGGATCTTGTATTCAGGGAGTCACCATTTGTGATTTGCATTGTATGTGAGATAATAGACCTCGCCGATGTTGTCCGGAATTATCCTGTCCGTTGCAATTAGATCAGCAGGATCGACGGATCTGCTGTCACAAAATGCTAAGGGTCTATCCTCGAGCACAGGTATGAGAGGTCTCCAAGTACTGCCTTTGTCAGTACAAAGATAGCCACGAGTCGACCTTTTGATGTCTTACTTGATAATGCGGATACGGTAACCGGCTTTGAGGAATTTCTTCTTCTCTACATCGCTCATGTAACGATTTACCACTACTGGACCAGACTCATAGGTAATATCTCTGTTGTTAGCTAAAGCCGAGAAGCATCTCGTGGGTTGTCTCTTACCATTATGCACACCTCTTGCGGGACCTTCTGTATGTAGAGGATCCGCGAGGTCCAAAAATTCCCTCTCGAAGACGATGTTCTTCCTCAGTACTGAGTCATAACATTTGACATACACCGCCTCCATCGCTTTCGTCAGCATCTCCTTGGTCTCGGCCCTATACCCATCGACATCTTCGGCTTGTTGAAAGCGAAGAAAACGAGTGTGATGAGATAGAACCTGAAATCCACAGTCGTTGATATGGGGTAGGGGATCTGTGCATTCTCGAAGGTCATGAATTTGTATATCTTCATGTTCCTCGAACTCTAGATTGCCTGTACGCTGTGTAGCGAGGTCGTAGCCCCCATTTAAAGGAAAGAAACACCAATAAGGCTTCTCATTTCTGTACAGCTCTAGCTGCTGGAGATACTCCAGGGAGGCCTTTACCTGCGGCATCTAGGATTATGATTGTCGTGTGCTTCTTTCGTCGGACCACTGAGCATAAGGATTCTTTGAATCGGCCGAGATCGGGAGTATTGTTTTGCAGGGCTCACGTGTCACGGGAAGTGGACGTACCGTCCAACCGGTCCCTCGAATCGGAAAACTGCCGCCGAGACGAAACGGGTGGGAGATGAGGTCAATTGACTCCCTTGCGCAAGCACCATATTTTCTTTGTGAATAAGGAACTACGCGTCGATGCTTAGCTTCCACATGAGAACTCAATTTTGTTTTGTTTATCATTAAACGCGCTTGCATATACCTAGACACAATTCAGGTACTAGCTGCCTGCCCGGTTGGTTAAGTCGATGTCTCCCATGGAAATTAATGTCTCGTCTCAATTACCTAATCTGTATGCCTTCACCGCTATATTGTTGCCATCTAGTGAGACCGGTCGGTGCTTAAGGCCGGAGATTGATTGTTGGGAATGTTGGGACCAAATTTAGTCGCATGAGATAGCCCTCGAAGTCTCAGACTTAGATGCTCCGGATCCGTACAGATGATGAACTATTAAGTCAATGGAATAACGGGAATTTCTTTGAACCTATGTGATATGCTCAAGGGGAATTTGTAGGTACATTGTAGTAAGAAGTGACAAATCAAAAGATAATAATCATGTTTAGACGTTCTGTATAGAATTCATCCGGAACACCTGCTTTTCGCCGGTTGCATTGAAAAAAGGCGCTTGCTACGCGAAGTGATACACAAATAAGATTACAATCTATACAAATACTACAAATTAAATCTGACGTCCTTGGCAATTTATCTCAGCTTCTCGCGTCGAGTCAATGGTTCTTTATCAGGTGAAATCTTTCTTTTAAAGCTGTTCCCTTATCCAGATCATTGGTGCCTCTTTCGAAGCTGCTCATAAGAAGAGAATTGTGAGACATCATTTCTTTCTTTGGTGTATCGCCATAGGCACAACTGGTAGCACCGGCGTCATTCTCGGGTAATCACAATAGATCTTGTTTCAACGCTCCGGCGAGGTAAAGCATCTTCGGGTGCCTCAGGGTTTGGAAAAGAGACATGAGGACAGACTATAAATTTGAATTAGCTTGAACGTACTATTTTCATGTGAAGTCTCAAATCTGAGGGGAGACATGACTCACATCGGGCATGAGGACCTGATTTTGTGTCATATAGGACAAACACATAAGGCTCCGAGGAAGTTTGTTTCGAGATCCAATACCTAAGATGGGAAATTATCAACAGTTTCCTTTCATTCATTTTGGAAACAAGACACACCATCTATGCTGTGGATTGTACTTCAGGTAATACACTTCGCCTACACGGTCTGGTATCACCCGATCGCATGCGATCAAGTCAGAAGGTAATACTGTGCGGCTGTCACATACGGCAAGTGGCCGGTCTTCTAGGACTGGCAGAAGGCTCCTCCAAGTGCTGAGAAAGTCAGTGAGAAGCCATGTTTCATAGACGGCGTCGTCTGGACGAACTGACTTGACAATTCTGAATCGAAAGCCTGGCTTAAAATATTGTTGTTTCTCGTCTGCGGACAAATATCGATCAATTATGACTGGACCGGATCCATAAGTGATATCTACTACCATCATCAATTACTAAGAGCGCTGTCGTAACATTTGGATAGTGTTTGCTTACCATTGTGGGCTCCTCGGGCTGGTCCAACTGCACGCATTTGGTCTTTCAGGTCAAAAGAACCCTCATTGAATATGACGTTCTGGCGTATAACAGTGTCATAACATTTCACAAATGTGGCCCCGAGATGCTCGGCGAGGAAGTCTTCAGTCTCAAGCTGGTATTCAGCCAACGCCATGGTAGAGTTGAGACCGTTTTCCGTGTCTAGCTCGACAACTCGCGATACGTGAGGTACTATTTCGAAGCCATATGTATGTAACGTGTATTCACTTCGAAGGGATCGTATGTCCTCCACTTGTATACCGTGATGACTTTCAAACTCGAGATTGTCCAGTTGCTCATTGTGTAGTTGGTCGCTATCGATCGCGGGCATAAGACAGTAATATGGCTTTTCCGTTTTGTAAAGCTCAAGGTCCTGGATATATCTATTGACCGTCAGAATGATAGAACTATACATGCCTCGGCACCGCTCCATGATGAGACATACTCCAGGGTGGTCGATATCCGGGGCATTATAATGGCGATTTCGAACCGTGAAGACGAGTAAGGTTGAAGGCACAGGTTCATGTAAGCGCGGCGTTCGGTGAAAAGAAGTACAGGTGGATGTTCACCAATCAAACGGCATGATCGTACGCGGTCGAGATAGAAATCTGCATCAATCTTTAGTCCCACCCTTTGTGTCTCGTAACGGTAACCTGGACTACTAAGCCACAGGTAGATCAGATTTAAATTCGTGCAACCGAAGCACGGCTCAGATATCTGCTGAGCCTGCAACGCCCCGGGGGGACCACCACTATCGTACAAGGGTTACATGCACTATAATAGGATAGGGGGATATGTTTTACATGCCAGACAATCTCTCAGCCCCCTAGAATGCAATATGAAGGGGGCCGTCCCACCGCCAGTTTTCATTTCTTGTTTCAATTGCATCCTCTCTGTTGATCATCCCCTCCGCGCAGCTTCTCGACATTTGATGCGATTCGCAGTGATAAGTATAACCTATCCGTAACGCTCAATTGGGCCAGCGTCTATCGCGACCACAAGCAACAACATTCCGATCAAACCTCGCGCGATCAGTAAAACCACGCGTATACAAAGTAAGCAATTCAGAATACGCGGTGAATTGCCCTTTGTTAACTCACGCTGACCTTTACAGATGCCACAACAAGACATGGCCGGCGAACCAATCCGGGCTGATAACTCGAGGCCATCAACGCCAGAGCACACTCAATCTCTCGATTCGTCCGCTTTCTTCTTCAGTGCAGTGACCCGCGGCGGTTTTCCCGAGCACGAAGAAAAGGCACAACCGTGGAAAAACGCTTGGAACGGGCCGCAGAAGCCTTCATCAGACGGACGTCTGCTCGTTGGATGTCCCAAGATGACTGTTTATGGTTAGTTGAAACATCCTTTCTGGTGGTCCCACAGTGAAATGGACAATTCGTTCTTTATCTTCTCGGGGCAACTCAATCTCTATACTGCTCTTCATCGCACCTACTTGGACTCATATATGACCTGACATTCGATTTCATCGCAGGAAGCAACGTCCTCGGTGGCTATTGAAAAGAACAACTTTGGACAGCACTTCGCTTCGAATCGTACGTTCGCCAGCCTGTTCCACTCAGGACAGACATAATTCTAAAGTTTTGCGTCATTGGTTCTGCAGCCCAGCTTTTGGAAAGAGGGAGTTTTTTTTTAGGCCAGGAGAATATCTTTAGGGCGGCGATCTGCTATCTGTTTTGTTGTTCCTAAAGTAGATTTTCTAAGTATGCTCAACAAAAAAGCGCAATTGAACACATCGCCAAGGAGCCGGATACCACGTAATTGGAAGAGATGTCACCTGGGCAGTTAGTTTGATGAATTCCCTGTGTCTTCAGGGATCATGGCGTTCTTGTGTAAAATTAGTACTAATTTGGAATTTAAGTATTGACGGATCGCTGCATACGGACGACGCAGACGTTTACCCAGTGCACACATGCTTCGATCCAAATTGGCATGTGCTTTGAGCTTGACAGCTTGTGTTGATGTGACAGAGCATCATCCCTCGGGATAAGCCCCTCATATGCTCCGTTCCCCGCCCTCAACCATCATTTCCAAAGGTTCTCGGGCTTCTAGTTCAAATTGCGAATACTCGAGAGGAGTGGAGCGATCAAGAGAATAGAAGCTCCGAATATCCACTGACATCATCTGCATTGTTTAGGTTGAATATGTCGCACAATTCAGACCGATTTATTGTGTGACTTAACATCGGAAGTGAATATTGAGAAGTTTGAGCGCCATAGATTCATAAATTATAAATAGTCAATTGTATTACATGTGGTTTGAATTCGGATACGAATAAGATACCGGCAAGAGAAATACAGCCGGGAAGTTCCTGAAATCTGACTATCTGAAAAACAAAGGCAATAAAACATCGTAGCTGACTTCATCCCGTCTCTCTGAATCCTCTTCTGATGGCAGAACCTCTCGTCCTTGACCCTTGGCAAGAATTTGTACCTTCGCCATTTCTGCCTGTCGCTTTAGATCTTTTGCAGTTTCCAGAGAACCTACGGTTCTGGTCTTATCACATTCAATGACTTTCGCCATGTGCCATAGGATCCTAGCCGTAGCTCCGTCGGTAAATATGGGACTGCGTAGCTGTGATATTGTTTTGGCCCTCTCCAACAAATAACTGGTTTGGTCAGTGTTGTCACCGCCTATGAAATGTAGCACAAAGAAGATTACGCACTATGCAAGCTCGTAGTTTTCCTTCGCAAGTTGCGTGACTCCTAGTGAGAACCAAGTTGCGGCAGTAAGTGGGTGAAGTGGCATGATTGGAAGAGCAACCTTCAGACAGGTATCGTATGAGCGCCAAGCGGCGTCCAGATTCTTCTGGAGCAAGTAAATGTTGCCGTAGCTGTAATGCACACTTTTATTCTGTCAGAGAGGTCTCAGTGAGATATACAGGAACTCATGACCTACTTTGCCATGAAATGCTGATCAGAACCTGTTGTCCGTACAAATAGCGTTTCAGACAGACTCGTGTATCTCATTGCTTCGGAATAATTCTTCATCAACATGTGAAATCTTGCCTGGCAGAGGTACGTAACTGCCAGTTCTTCTGCTGTCTTATCACCACCGATGAGCCAGATGTTCATTGATCTATTGTAGTAGTCCTCTGCTTCTTCTACGTTACCCGCTGCGAGCTCCAAGTTCCCCATGTTATTGTAGATTGCGGCCACTTAGACTTGTTAGGCGAATAAATGGTATGTGATTGGGTAACTCACGTCTCTCGTCGTTTGGATCAAGAAGCTTTTCACGTACACGAAGAGATTCTTCCCACGACTTGCGGCATTGGAGCAACTCATTCATGTCATAATGATGACAGCCATCGATGAGCTGGAGTTCGGCGTACATCATCGATTCTTTATCAAGACTAGCTCGGAGACCAGTTTTGCTTACCAATGCTGTCGTTGAGTAATCCCCAAGCTCGTAGAGATACCTAGCTAGATTTCAACTGCTGAAAACCCTTATCAGTGTTTTACGTACCAACCGCAATTGCACATCAATTTGATGAACTCATCTCCTGCTTTAAGAGTCCTGTCTCGTACATATCTGCTGTACCCGATGCGTAGTTGCACCCCGTGAGGTATGTATTCTCGACACATGTCCCACTGTCGGAACAGTGTTTGATTTGTGTCCCGATTTGGGAACTGCTGGAAGATGAGTTTTGATGCGCAGTCAAAAGCCAACTGAACGTCTTCGAAACTATAGAAATTCGTTGCTTCTTGTACAACACGATGGATACTGAGATACCGGCCGTCATGTCTTATGAGCCTACGCTTCACAAGGTCTTTGATAGCTGCGTCAAATGCAGGTGATGTAGTCATTAGACTAAAGAGAGATGCCATGTTGTTCTCATCGATGTCCTCTGGCTTTTGCTTACAGAATTGCAAAGGTCCGTCTAGAGCCGACTGGTCCCTTGGCAAGAAGAGGTCGATGGGAATTTTGTCTATCATTGTCAGTAAATCCAAGTTTAGTGTTGACTGAAACGCAGATATGATCTCACCAGGAGACAGCCATGCAAGTACTCCGATCAATACTCTAGAGTCTAATTGCAAGGCTTTGAAGATAATGTCCCAGAGAGCGTCTAATGCCCTCTCGGAACTTGATCTCTGGCTAGAATATCGCTCTGGTAGAGTTTCTCTCCTTTCCTTGAATTTGGCATAAGTCTCCTTGATACTTGCACCTCCGATATCAGGATCCTTTACTAGGACAGCAGTCTGCTGTATTGCCAAAGCTAGTCCTTCGAGATCGCCAAGCATGGCTTTTGCAGCTTCGATTTCAGCAGGGCTTTCCACCTTTTGCTTCCACTCCGGGCCGAGGAACCCAATCAGCAACTCCCAACTCGATTCCAGATCAAAGGGCTTGACAGTTTCTCCATGTCGGATTACGTCTTTCGTGTAGTTATAGTATTTCCGAGACGTCATCAAAATTGATCCATTGACACCGACTGGCATGTAGCCTTGAAGCGTGACCTCATTTTCTTATGACATAGTCAGCCTATTGAGTGTATTTCTAGACAGTAGATTCCTCTTACCTGCGTTGTCAAATATAAGCAACCATGTCTTTTCTAGAAAATCAAACATTAGCTCATCACCAATCTCAATAGTTGAACTGCTCACTTGTCCTCTTCAGCCATTTGTGGACAGCATCCTGGTTCTCGTGGTGCTTATGACGATCTGCACCGGGCAGATTCAGAGACACAGCAACTTCTGTGAAACTCTGTTGAATCGATACACTGGTTTCGCATTGGATCCAGAATACGGCATCGTATAAACCGCGAGGACGAAGGTTCTCATGAGCGAATTGCAGTGCGATAGCGGTCTTGCCAACCCCCCGTCTGCCATATATTGTATATGTTCTTAGGTGATGCAAGCCATCAGCTGGTTCTAGGTGTTTCTTGATTAGATCAATTTCGTCTCGACGCCTGTAAAACTCTATGTTTTTGTCGTCGAGAATACAGTTTGGGAAGTTGGCAAGCTCCTCGCTCTCCGGTTTCAGCTCGTGCCTTGATGTCAAATTTTTGATTTGATTCAGCTGATTGATCTCAGAGTAGCTTGAAATCTCATGGACATGTTTGACAGCTTGATCTAGTTCGGAGAATTGAAGAATGATACTCTCATTGAAGGACACCCAAGAGGCATCTTCCGTGGGATCTATTAAATCCTGATCAGTTTCGTTGTACCCGCGGGGTGACTGATCTTTCATTTTTGAAAAGAAAATTCACACATCACTTACCGTTCACACAACCATTTAGGTGCCAGTTTAGATCGATCAAAAGCGTAGCTAGTCCATCGAGGAAATCCACGAGTGCAATTCTTGGTTCATTGAGTTCGCCAGGGTGGTTGCAGCCCTCAAGACTTCGATTGAATAATTCCAATGTCCTCCTGAGCTTACTCAGGAGATCTGTAGTCCTTTTCAAACAATCGTTGGACGAATACGACAGCTGGAGCAGTTAGCAAAGAAATTAAGTTTGGCTCTATGTTACTTGCAGAGAGATTTGCGTAGATGATGCCCCAGACTATGTGGAAGTCGACGTCCAAAGGGGCAACCAGGTCATTGAATCGGAACGACAGAGTTTCTAAAGCCTTTGGTAGTTGTGCAACCTTTGCCATTTGTCTCTTCATTGTTGTTGAAGAAGCTGGGTCGGCACGCTTTGCTTCAATTTTCTCAGTCAGAGTTTCTCCATTTGGACAAGCGGATGCAATTCCTTGGTCTGAACTTTTAGCATCTACACATCTTGTGAATGAGAGTAAACTGACCATCTTGCGATAGCGCTGCTAGCATTGCAGCTCGAATGTCAGCCCACCGGTCGACCGTAAACTGTCGTGTATTGCTACAAAACTTGTCAATCTCCAAGTAATCACTGTAGACCATCTGCTAGGAACTCACGAGAAATTGACGAAGTACTCATCCGTCTTTTTCAAGCGAAATATTACTTGTCTCTCCTGCCCAATTCTATCTGTCGTATCTCCATTCCTCTTGGGATTAGTGGAATCAGACATATCGCTTCTGCCAGACCTCAGAGTTCAAATCTCTCAAAATAACCTTCTGGAAAATGTAGTGTAAGATAGAGATAATTATCATCCAAAAGAACATAGCCTGCAGATGATCTATAGTGCACAATTCGTTCGCATCCCTGAGGATGAGGTTGATTAGGGAATTGCTGACTATCACATTAACCGAAGATTGACTTGTGTAACAATAGGAGGCAGCCCACCGGTCGAGAAGAAACAGAAACTCAGCCGAAAAGATACTCAAGAAATCTTTGAGAAGCAGGACTGCAATTGAACTAGAACCGCATCAACACCATTCACCTGATCCATATCCGTGAGGCTGAATTTCACTCGGTTTCGATGAAAATTCCTGATGGTTGCGGATCTCCCGATGGCCTGCAGATAGAGAGCTACGCAGGGCGGAATGTAGAGGCAGCTGGCGGGCGGGCAGCAAGTTGGTGCAGTGAGGCGGTTTCGTGGTAGATTATTGGGTTGCCCATATGTATGGGTGTCTCGTGCCCAAGCTCGGTAAGCACGCTCTGACTTCATGCAGTCGTTCCGTACAGTATTTCACATGCAGTCTTCCTCGTTCTATGGAGACTGTTCGTCTTGGAAGTCATGCATGTTGGCGTTCACATGCTATGCATCTTGACAGGCAAACAACACTTCAAATCCACTGGCAGATTTGGAAGAAATATTGATTTTTCGGTATGACTCCTAATATATGATTCTTAAACATTGATGATTTTTGTCGATCTCGAAGTTGTGATTTCTACAATATAGATCTAGGCAGAGATCTCCTCAAGAAGTTTTCGAGGCGGGGTAGATTGACTGAACAGGGTATGAAGAACATGGTGAGGCTGCCTCAAAATGATTGAGCGAGACGTATTGGTAACCATTCGAAGGAAAAGCCCGCATATGCATGTAGAATAAGCGAGGGCGAACACACACTGTTGACGTCTCCCTAGCGACTGCGGGAGTGCGTCGAACAATTCTCTTTCAAGCTGTGATAAGGCTTAGTTCAGTCATGTTTATTTCCAACGATCGCTACCATGCAGATCATGTCTTCTCGACTGACGCCGAAGATTACAAAAGAGTACTCCTCTAGAATTCAGGTCTTCAACATGGACGGACATGAAGCACGTAACGGGAAGAATAAGGAGTTGTTGTAAGTATTATGTCAAGCGAATTGAGGGCCTGCACTCACTACGAATCAAAGGGATAACGGAACATTCGTTATTAAGAGATGGGATGATGCTATTGAAGCGATCAAGCAAGGCTTGTCTGCAGCTGGTAATTTTTTCATACTTTCACATTGGTCTATTGCCTGACGCGGTAGTTCAGACTGGGCCAAAGTATCAGCGGGACGAGATTGGAGAGAGATACAAACAGAGGTCAGCGAAATGGCTGAGGATTCAGACTCGACACTCTCACACACCGGGAAAAAGTCGTTGAACCAAATCATGATTTTCCCCAGAACTCTTGCAGCGCTCGTCAATGCGTTTTCTCTCGCAGTAAGCCCGTATACAGTTCAATCCGACGTTCTTTGGGGCTTGTTTGGTCTCAGTCTACAGGTACGTAGCCATCGCAGCGGAAACAATGGCAACACTAACTATGACATACTTCAGCTATCCAGTCAGTCGGATGCAAAACTGGTAAGGATGGCTGGGTGGATTAAGAAATCCAGGAATATCCTTGAGCTTTTCACGAAATGCTTGAAAAGTTGCGAGGAAGATACCCCAGAAGGACAAGTTGCGCTGGTGGATGTCTTAGGCAAGAATCCAGCCCGTCATGTGGCTTGTACCTACTGATTATAACAGAGCCTTTTCTGCAAATCCTCAGCGAATCTTTGAGGTATCTTCGCCAAAGTCCTTCGGGTACGCCAGTTTGTTCCAAAAGCTATTTCGCAAGCAAGAAGCTGGTCATGCGATTAAATGCTAACACGACATAGAATCAGACGCTTCGAAGGCCTGGAAACCCCTTGAAGTACGAGTGATTGAGTACTTAGCAGAGATGGACTCCTCGACAAAACATTTATTCAACATGATGACCTGCTCAAAACCTATCGTGGACATCCGAACAAGAAATGCACCAATCCTTCACGGACCGGTGCTTCTCCCACGGGAGTATTGTGCCTTTCCCGTAGAAACTATCCTGCGTGATCGAAACCAAGATTTCTTCGGTCGCAATGCCGAGCTCGACAAAATAAATGGGTATCTTGATCCAAGAAGGAATACAGCCCTCCGCACATATACTGTCTTTGGCAGGCGCGGCGTCGGGAAAACTGCTATCGCGTTGGAATATGCCTACCAGAGTTTGGATACCTTCGACGCTGTTTTCTGGGTCAATTGCGAAACTTTGGGTGCTTTGAGGTCAAGCTTTGCAGCTATTGCAACCGCACTAAATCTGCCGAACGCGGATCAAGCTGGTAAGGTTGAATCAAGCGATCTGATCGAGACTTCTTGCAAGCTGCTAATCCTCAGAAGGGTGCCACGAGGAAAATCAACTGTCGGTCCAAAATTGGCTGAAGGTGACAAGTCAGTAATCTCTGAGTTGATCGATAGCTCAAGGATCGACTAATACGATTACAGCACAGCACTGGCTACTGATTTTCGACAATGCTGGTACGTGTTCCTCATGGTAGAAAAGCATCTGGCACTTTGAGACTAATTCAATGCCAAATATCCGGTTCTGAGAACTTTACTAAATAATATCAAACAGAAAGTAGCGATATTCTCAAAGGGTTTTGGCCAGCTGGAGCAAACGGAGCGATTTTGTAGAATTATCCCAAACACCCAAATCGGAGATTAATCACTGACATTGCAGAATTACCTCACGCCAATACTACAACTTTGCCAACGATGCTCAGAGGCATGGGGAAACAGTGAAACCCTTCAACGAAAAGCAAAGTTGGGAGCTCTTCATGAACTTTCTAGGTCCTTCATGGCAACAGAAGGATAAGGACGGCCATATGAATGGAAATGAGGAGAAAGCGGCCAGGGCGATGCTCAAGAAATTTGGAGGGGTTAGTAGCACGAGAAATTGTGGGATGCCTGGCTGAACTAGTCTTAGCTTGCTCTCGCAATCAAACAAGCAGCCAAGCTTGTGACACACAAGGCCATAGGAGGGACAACTATCTTGTCAACTCTTGAGTCACTAAAGGAGAGTGAAAAGTCTCTGCCACTCAGACCGAGCAAACCACGGTCGGACATCGAGCATGCTCTTGACTCCTTATGGGATATGTCTTTTTCACATTTGTCACGAAATGCAAGGAGTCTACTGAGTGTCTTGTCCCTTCTTTCACCAGGTGGGTCTGTCCGTATTGACGTATAACTATCTCTGACTCCATTTTAGATGGTATTGCTCTCGATCTTTTTCTACCCAAAAGTCAGAAGACATTGGATGGAAAACTCCATTTTTGCAAGCAGAGTCGCAGTACAGGATCTAGAGAATCAGACGCTGCTTTATTCAGTGTAATCAATGAACCACCCTTGCTTCGCGAAGCAATAGCAGAGTTAGAGATCATGTCGCTGATCAAATTCGAGAGAAGGACGCTCCGAGTTCACCGAGTGGTCCAAGAAGCGATGAACTATTATTCAGTCCAGGAAATGCAGGCTTACTTCGATAGCGCTGCAGCCGTAGTTCTAGAAGCTTTCCCTAAGCAACTGAGTCGTGCGATCATGTCAAAGCACTGGATCACATGCGAGAGCTATATTGCACACGGGATCTCCCTCAGTTCCCAATTTGACTTGCACCATCAACTGGATAATAGCAAGTCGCTCAAAGGGTACGTGCTCTGTGCTTCTTATTTTGGCTCACCCGGGCTAATTTCGGATGTTATCTCCAGAACATGGGTTTTCGTCGAACTCATGATCAACTGTGCTCGGTACCTGTGCGAGATTTGTGACTACCTAACATGCTTGAAACTCATCAACAGTGGAAGAAACTCTTGCCAGGACACGGACTCACTGCAATATGCAGCATTATGTGACATAGCCGGATGCGCTTCATTTGAGCTCAATAATCTCGAGGAGTGTCGGGTGAACTTCGAGATGTTTCTTCGTGTTCAAGAGAAGCTACTTACTGAAGATAATCTTGAGGTGCGTAAACTCCTCAGTCCTCTATTTCTCGTGACTGTATCTAAACTTTTGAAAGAAATCGAGCGCGTTCCATCATATGGGCGTCTTGGAATGTTCGTCGGGCAATCTCAACTTGGCTTTGGATTACTTCTCCCGCGCGGCGGCTATCCGCATAGAGGCAGGAGACAAAGCCTCCAATCTTCTGGCTGAGACTTATCTCCGAATGTCACGAGTATACTGCAACCAGAGAGACTACAAGAAATCGTTAGATATCCTCGAGAAATCAGAGGTTCTTTACCTTCGAGTGTCCAATGCTGAAGCGCCGTTCCTCGCTCAGTGAGTACCCCGAGAATTCCATAACTCCAGTCGCATACTAATCACCAATACAGCATTCACTACGCGTACGGAAACATCCATCAAGCCGGAACGGATTGGTCTTTGGCAAGAAAGTCATACAACAAGTGTCTAGGAATCTCCAATGCTAAGACGTCTGTTCATCCCATCACGATTGCTGGCTACTACAAGCTTGCTTGTGTAGAGTTTAAATTAGGACACCACGGAAAATCTTTGTAAGAGATAATGCTGTAGATCAGAGCTATGTCAACATACGCTAACACCCATTTTCTTAGGGATTATTTACGGAAAGCCTTGTCAATTTCACGTCTTCGAAGCCCTAGTCGGGATGATGGAACCATTGCTCGGATCTTATGGCGAATTTCTAATGTCTTGAGATCGACAGAAGGAGCATCTGGGGGGGCTGAGGCTGATTCGATGCGGCGAGCCGCTGAGAAGGCTTTGGAGGATCCCAAGAACCACGGTCAGGGTGGGGTTGTTATGCCTCTCGATGACAGAGGGGAAGTTGATGAGGTTGAAATGGAAGAATTGTTCGACGCTCTAGTTCCGGAGTTCTTTCGTTGATGGGAATCGGACGAAGCATTTGGTGAGCGCTAGGAGGTCACAAGGGTCTAAGTAATCAATGTAATTCATCATTTGAAATTTGTTCTCGTTACTGTGAATTGCTTCTCGACTTGAACTCCCAGGTGAAAAATAATTCTATTCAAAGAAAACAACAAATGGATACACCTCATTCTTTAGCCCCAGAAGTGAAATGCTGATATTGACTGGTTGTTTCAAGTCATGACTACCTAATTGGCCGGATGGTATAGTACAGTTGCAAGCCCTGTAGGACTGCCTGATTTATCTTGTCAGTATAATCACCACAGAATAATCAGGAACGATAAATGTTCTTACCTGCAATATGGCGAGAACGAGTACTGTTGCACCCATCATGAAAAAGGGCTACCCGTTGTTAGTCGAATCGAGTGACGACGAATCTATAAGTTACCCAGAAGTCCCACCAATTTTGAATACTTCGTCTATCATACCACATTGACCAGAATCCGTCAGTTTCGTGGGCCTTTATGGCGTTTTGGAGAACCAGCAAGCGCGGACCTAGAAACTCGAATTTCTCAATCGAATATCCACTGAAAGGCTCTCTAGCATCGATGGTCTGCCAGATCTTTGAAGAGGATTTCTCACGGCATCCCTGACCGCAAATGATATCCAGCATCGAATCGTGGTCAAGATCATGGGACATCGTTGCGTCATATTTAGGACTGGTGTAAAGCATGTGAGAGTCCTTAGATTCGGCAAATATCAGCCGATATGAAATCATTACCTCTCTGAAATAGTCCCGCGCATAGTTGCGCTGAGGATTGCTAAATCCCTCCTTACAGTCCGAGAAGAAACTAGAGGTATAAGCATTGTTGCCAAGAAGTCAGAAATTTAAGCCTATATTTACCCAGAAAGAAAACTTGTATCACTGTAGCACATCAGAAAGCACTGTGAAGGAAACCGATAGAGACGCAGGACCTTCGTTTGGCTATCGTACTCCAGATGAAGACTCAAACAATCAACCCATTTAATGGTAATCCCCAGAAGATTCTGGAGATTGTAATAAGAAAGATATTTTGCCTCAATCAGGTCTGCCGACTTTTTTTGACTTCCTAGAGGAGTACTCTGACCGCTGAGTTGGACTTGCTTTGATTGGGGAAGAATGTTACCGAAATCATTCAAGAGGGATGATAGTAATTGATCGGCAAGTTGAAGATCTTGTTTCAATCGGGTGAATGTTGTAGATTTGGTTCCAGACCAGGAATATGCAAAATCCGTTGCTCCTGAGATCGAAGGTCCAAGAATCTGAAAATTGAACCCATCTGAAACTGAGATAGGTGTATACAGCATAGCTATCAATCGTTAGGAGTTGCTTTGGACATAGCTAGAGTGGATGGGCATACTGAGCCACCCAAAGGCCGTGAAAACCATGATTTTTGCAAGACATCTGTCCAAGTCCTTATCTATGAATCGTAAGTACTTCTCATTATATAACGTATCCATGAGGTCTGTGAGGGCAATGTCGCGTTCATTCTTCACTTTCACCACTATCGCCCGCAGCATGCGAAGAATCGTACAGATATCCTTCGGGCTTGGCCCCGCGGCATTTGTATCCTCGCATTCCAAGACTGGCCTTATGATTTGACACCAGGCTTCTCGGCATCTCGATATCAAGAAAGCAATGTACCATCTAGCCGCTTCTTCGACTATATCCGAACTCGACACCGTTCCGCAGAAACTAAAGATAAAGGCTTGTGAGACTTTCTCCAAATTGTACCTATCGTTCTCTGCCATATCTTCATCCGATAAGTTCAGTAGACTTGGGTTCGAAAGGAGTCCAGTCCCTGGATTCTGTTGGTATGGATTCATCGCTCTGCCCAGAGATTCTGACGTCTTTGGTCTCCATGAGAGTACACTGGACAAAGTCGAAGTTACACCAGTTGTGAAAGAGGACGTGGAGCCGATGGTTGTGGGATTACTCTATCTGTGTGTTAGCATACATGAATGTTGTTTTGCCTAGAACTGCCTTACAAAGGCAGTAGAAAATCTTTTCCGCAGAGACGGCGGCTCTCCAGTTCCAGAAGCCCGGCCCTGTTCGAGATCACGGGAATGTTCAACGAGCTCGATATTGTTCTTATCAGCCGCTGACGCCATCATCCAAAGATATGTTTGCGAGATTGATAGTCTTCATTCGGACAAGCGAACAGTCAACTGAGTAAAATCCACGTTGAATATGGTTGCACAATGAAGAAATGGAAATGGGAAACTGAGGTTGTTTGATCTAATTCAACAGGCTTTGGTGATAGTAGCAGACTATCCGCTGTTACCTACTATATTGCTGGTCAGGAGCCAATTATAAACTACTGGCATCGGAGAGTCGATGCGAACACTCCCAAGTAAGCCCTAGATTTAAAATCTGAAGGTCTTTCAAGCTCTCGCAGTGCTGGGGCACGACTTCCAGCAAGATTTCTCGAGTCATCTTGGGTCCTGCAGGAAGGCGGCTATCTTCTCTGCCTAACCTCTAAGTCTTCAACCTATGGGAAAAAACCTAATCACCAGGCACCTAACTTACTTCGCCAGGCTAGTATAGTTCCGTACACTGCCAAATTCAGAATAGAGCGCTTACCTTCGTACAAGGCTGGCCATCAAAGCTCAGAAAGTTGTCATATGTCATATGCAAGTACGTGATATCCTTGATTAGGCCCATTGATAAAGGGCGAAGGCGGCTGTGCATACACATCTCATGCAACTATTTCCTCGTTGTTGAAGTTCTTCTCTGCCCAAGGCATGATAATAAGAGGCTATCAACGGATAGAGAGACTCAGCCTGTAGAATGAGAATCATTAGCGAAGGTTGTCACACCCACTGGACTCAATCTGACGAATCAAAACACACGGATGTATGTTGATAGCAGCCCTTCATCTGAAGCTTTTAACCACACCAAGAGATACAAAAGGTAGAAAAATGCAACAGCAACAAATTGCAAAGTGTACGAAACGGGCAAATTGGTGAAGCATAATTGCTGAAAGACGGCTACTAAGTATCTTTACGTGGAAGAACTCAAAATTAGCCATTTTCTTCGACGTGATTTTCCCGATTGAGTCGTCGTGTTATTTGAAAAGAAAAAGCACCATCCAGTAGCGCTAGGACGTGGGATTATTGAAATATGCTAGTGTCTACCAAAAAGATCATGGCTCCTATGTGTACCCGACACTTGCCGAGGAAGTGAACTCCACATTTGTAAATGATCGAAGTAAGATGATGAGGTAGCCAGCGAACATGAACTGTGGCGCCGGACGCTAGTCAGGCGACGAAATGTACCCCACGGGGGTTTCAGGTATCGACTCGAAAGGGGCGTTAGAAGACCCTGGGTTGGCACGATGCCTCAGAAAACTATTGGCGCACATGTGAAATTTGTTAAGCTGCAGACGAACAAAAAAGGAAAAAAATGCATTTTGGCATATACTATCAGAGCAGGCCCAAGGCAGATTATATCTCTCACAAGATCAAGAAGTAAGGCTGGCATTATCTAACATCGCCCATAAATGATTTGTGTCACTTCTCTCGCCCAGAGTCAGCCCCAAATGATTGGACTTCAGAATCACAAGTCCGGAGTCGCAGACTTCACCACGCGAAGGTTACATGAATACATGATACAAATGATCCGCGATTTCCAGGAACTTTGCTATCATGTATACAACCTTAGTCCAACTCGTGGTGACCCGTTCGATAGCACTCCTCTCGGTCTGGTGAGATATGCCCTCCACCGTATCCAAGACTTGAGGGGGAAAAGGTGTGCCACACTACATAACAGTAAATCTTAGAATCGTGTACTACATTGGGCGAAATAATCCTTGTGTCTAATATTTAAATGATGTACGCCGAGTAGATAGAGCCTGACGAAGTTGTTGACGCAGGCTGGTCCTTCCAAGAGGGTGGGGATTGCAGCCCGCGTTGACTAATGCCTAAAACAATATGACCGACCATTTCAGCAGGGCTTATTCCACTCTTCGAACAAAGCTGCGTCATTTGGCCAACGTGTCCAGGCGTCTGTGGACTTTTCGTGTAGGATTGTCGACTGAAGAACCAGTCGCTCTTTGCATATTTGTATGACAGCATCGAAGAACGCCACAGGATCTCGACGCGGACAGCATTTTTTCCATGTGCTTAATCTTCTATTCATTTGTTACAGAATTGAGGAATTGCAAGGCTGTCTATATGCCTGTTCAGTAGCCAGGGCTGGCCCGAGTGATGTGTAGATCTTCGAAGGCGATATGGGGCATTGCTGAGGAAACTATGATTCGATTCCAGACACTGTTGAGCACATCGATATGAAAATCTCGATCTCCAATTCTGGACAAGATGTTTTTGGTTAAAGATCCAATCTGATCTTTAAGAACCGGAGTGACAAGAGGTAGCAGGTTGTTGAATTAAGAATATCACAGTACCCACTTGGTGTCTCTGGCTGCCGAGCTAGATCTCGTAGCGTACCCCACATATAGAACCTTAAAATATGGATCTTCTTGTTCGGAAAAAGATGGATGTAATCGAACAAATAGCACTGAGCCCAAACATTTTAGGAAGGACTCAACATCCGAAGCAATTAGAAAGAGAATCATGGCATCAAGTCAAGATCGTTGGAAGCGTCCATTAAACAGCATTGCATTTCTGAGTTTCTCATGTGCAAATTGGACTTAAAACTTGCCTTCACCAAAGGAAAATGAAGTATTCGTGACTTCGTGAAAGTTGCCCCACCGACTTGGCGCGCTCTCGCTCCCGATTCCGCTCCGCTGGCCTACCCCGCTGGACCATATCGATACATAATAGCAAGCAAAGCAGTCCTCCCAGATACTGATTTCGCTACAGCATGGTGAGCTATATTTCAATGCTCGTTCCGCGTTACGTGCACTGCCATGAAAGTGACAATACATGCATATGAATTGGAGCTGCTTGGGAACTTTATAGAAATCATTCCTTGGCTCAAAGTTGAGTAAGAGAACGTAGCAAACGCCGATTGCCCATGGTATTCCTTGGAAAAGATCTGACATACAATGGTTTTCTGCGGAATCGCTCCTGCAGGTTTGATTGGAAGTTACGCGCATTTGGTCTGGCAAGCAATCTTCCGTTTTTCCAATTACTGTTCATACTGTTCGTACTATAAACTCTTGCATAAGTGAAATTGTCCGTTTCGGTGTCACTTTTTTGTGCTCGCGATATATCTAGTCTCAATGACCGTTCGGGATGCCGCTTTCTCCGGACAAGTCGGGTTCCTGAAAGATACATCGGGGCAAATCTAGAGCGAGCTGTCATTGCAGTTTTCTTGTAAGAAAAGTTTGCTTTTATATAATGCATGATGTCCAGCCTTAGTATCATACATGACGAAGACGAATGGCTCCGGACGGTATTTGCTTCTCGGCCCAAAAGCTGGCAATCATCAGTTCTGAAGTATTCGGAAATTGAACATTCTGGTACTTACCAGCCGCGTTTCCGGGTTAGGTCAAAGAGTACACTTCTGCGATTCTTCAGCTCGACCAGGTATTATACGATCTTTAGTAACGAGGTCGTTCGGGTGAAAAGAGCGGCTATCACAAGTGGCTGGAGGCAGTTTCTCCAGGACAGTATTGAGTGTTTTCCAAGTGCTTGGAAGTAACAGAATTCATCATATAAATCGACGATTTCCTTGATCGATGATGTGAAAGTGATATCAAGGCTTGATCACTACATATTTCCCTCTTCTAAGAAGTATCGATTGATCCCGACACATACTTAATATGTATAGATATCAGTCATCGATCTTCTTCCACCACCTTCATGTGGGGAAAAGTACCGTTTTTTTGCCGGGCCTTCTATGCGCGACCTGTCAGAGAGATCTAGTGTTGTCGTCTAGAAGCTAGTGTTCTTGAGAAGAACACTATCATGACATCTCACTAGAACGGCCTCAGGATTAACTTTCAGTAGCTGTTCCATTTCTGCTCTATATTCTTGCAACTCGTCGGTGCGCTCGAAACGAGAAGATTTGCTTTGATGACCCAAGATTTGGAGAACACACTCATTGACATCAGCCACCTGCTATGTTTGTAGAGGTTTCTGAACGGCGATGAGTCCACATTTCGATTTCGGAAACCCCCCTGGAGCGAGGAAGCACCAGTAAGGCTTTTTATTCTCGTAAAGGGGCAGATTCTGGAGCTATTGAAGTTATAGACTAATTGCAGCCATCTGAACCGATCACCTTGTCTGTTTTATGGACGACTCTATTCTAGTAAAGTAAACTCAGATACAGCTCATGAGGAATCAACAGACTTCTTTCCCGCCCAGAGGTCTGGATTCTAGAAAGTATGATTGCCTATCTTACTTGCCTATTTCTCCTAGGACTTCCCATGACCGTACCGAAGCGCAACTCTACGCGCGCCTTTACGCAACTTCGAAGCATAAGATTTTTTGCCTGGCGAGAGAGAATATTCTGTCTCGAGTAATAAGACTAAATACTGAAGTACGATATCGTTAGGCTCATTCTTTGAATGAGAAATATGGGAAAATATTTTGCTGCTCCGTAGGAGGTAGTACGAGTGCCAGTTGTGTGACGTCAAAAACCTCACTCTACCAGTGCACTGCCGCCATTTCTGAAAACCTCATAGATGTGATATTACTCCAGGTTCTACATTAGAAGCGCTTCGCACCACTTTTGGAAACAATGGAAGGCGAGTCATCAAATCAGAGTCAACTAAGCTATCTTTGCTCATATCGGTCCCTGCTTTATTCTCGATTTTGCTTTCTCATGGAGTTTCGCTTTGGTATATGACTCAACTCCTGTATACCTCCCATTTTTCAAGATAAAGGTCGGAAACGACTTAAGACTCTCTAGCCAAAAGATTTAAGTGGACGTCCCAACCTTTAGCTATATCCTGCAAAGTTCAAGAGCAGCATTCAATATCTACACTCCTTTACAACTATATCAACCCCGAGACTTCCCAAGTCTACTGCGACAGTAGGATGGCAAGACTTCTACTGAACATACGTATTATGATTTAGTGCTCCGCTAGTTCCGTCTCTCGAGAGGCAAATGTATCCGAGCTGATATCGCTTGATTCGGGAACCTGTCGACTAGTTCTTTCGGTCCGTAAGTCGTTTGAGTACCTAATAGTGAAATTTACGAAAGAACATCTGTGCAAGACGTACTTGAACGGACTAACTCCATCTCCGGCCGATGAGAAGTTGGTTATCGCATGCCCGAAAGTCTGCTTTTATGGTTCGTGCAGGGCAGTTCAATCTCATGTTTCTGGCACATTGTTCCCTTTTCTCCTGTAACATTCTCTTGCAGGGAGCTCTGAGTTAAGGGGCCTCTGATAAAAGGCATAGTTAAGTCACTGGAAATACAGGAACACCTGACTTAAGGAGCCTTTACTATTACTTTTACCAATCCTGTGCGTCAGCAACACCTCATGAATAATACTCTGTCCAACACGACTGTCTGATACCACTAACAAAGAATCATCGTCTTGGATGTATTGTTCCCGTTCGGTTTACATAGGCGCGCAATTCATGGCCTCAAGTGTTCAGATTTCTCCTTCATCTTCGCCCATAACGTGACTGAAATCTACCTTGGAATCTGCCTCGTTATAAATGAAAAAGGAAACAGAGTTTCAAAATGGAGTAGAGCTGGTTGAAGCAGCGATATGGCGCTACGTAATCAAGGTCGCTCACTCACGATGAAGTGCATACTGATGACACGAAGGCTACTGAGCTCATGATCCCACCATATAGCTCAAGGCATGATGCAAGCAAAGACATAACGAACAGCCAGAATAAGCGTAATTTTTTGAGTCTCCTCTATTCCTCCGCGACTTGGCTAGCACAACACGTGGGTCTATGTACCGAGAGTTTTTTGAATCCTTGCCATTAGTAATTACTCAGCATGGTAAGTTTCGACAACAATAGGCGAAACGATCTTGCTTCCAGGTGCACGCTGCAGTAAGATATCTTCTTCGTGGGTCTTACCTCCCCCAACAATCAAAAGCCTCGCTTTCTTCCACGATAACTTGACAGATCTCAAGACTCCTTTTCCTGAATTCTGCTCGACAACCGTGCCTAGATACTCTTCGCCTTCGACTGGCTCAGAAACATCTCTAAATGTAGTAAACGCACACCTCTTTCTGAAATTGAGCTGTTCTCCAGTGACACCCCACTGTACGGGAAGTAGATGAGACTCTGTATCAGTTTCGGGCCGGTGGCAGTTCGCACTTATGGCCAGACTGCAGGTTGAGGCCAGTGGCATGGCACCCTTGTGAGTTTTCAACGTCGCGAACACCAAGATACCGATCAGATATGCTGCTGGTACGACGACGGCTATATATAGTCAGAGGTAGGCTACTGCATCGTACAGCTCTGAAATACATTTTCCTCTGCCGAGGTCAATTATACAATGTGCAATTTGCAGCCTACGTATGACATGATTACTAGAGATGGTGTCTCTGCTTCTGTCCATCACTTGATGTGGTACCACATGAAAATTTCATATGCTCTTGGAGCTCGCTGAATAGGGACTTTAAACTCGGAGAGGTGGTAGCGGGAACAATTTGAGAATGGGAGATATCTCACTGAAACCATGAGAGATTGTTACGACATACCTATAATTCCCGGAATAATGCTAAAACCAGCGAGTGTCAAGCTGCCTCCCTCCTCTGTTTTGAATTTACTCGTAGTGCCAGTCCTGGTTTCCACAACACGAATAATGAACATAGTCTGTGAAAGCGCCCAGTGTTCCAAAGAGAAGAGGATGAGCATGGGTCCGCCGTACTTTAACGGCATAGAAATGGAATAACTTGATCGCTGGATCCCGATTGGATGCGAAACGCGGAGAGTCTTTCGATCGTGCAAGTACGTTGTCCACTCCCGTGTAATAAGCATACAGCTAAGCAGAGCGTTGTGTGAGATGTAGACTAGTGCAAGCGCTGATTGCCACACGTTCACAATGAGGATATTGGCGAAAACGCCCAGAGCACCCTAAGTATAGTCAACTCAGCAGTTCTTACCAAAGGTACAGAGTTGAAGTAGGTACCTGTCTCGGTTGTTTGAAATCTACCAGTGCCTCGGCGGCAGGAACCCCAAATCCGAGGCGAGTGATGACAGACCAAGAATCGCCATAGTAAAGCCTAATTCTATTGAGGCCAAAAGCAACAGAGGATATTCCGAGAACTAGTATTACCATTGAGCTACAATCAATTAGTATGCAGAGTCTAGAGACGGGGTTTGACTGTACGATAGAAGCGTCCAACACCAGCGTGTCCAACTTGCTGTTTTGAACCAAGTTACATCACGTCGCATCCACATGACCGAGTTTTCAACTGTGGGGATCTTTTCCTTCATTTTGATCACATCAGCTCTCGTTAGTATACCTAAGATCTTTGTCGTTTGGTCTGGAACTTCGAGAAACGAGGCAATAGAGTCGCCTAGAGTACACAGAGTCTTCGTTCTACGATATTTGAGAATCCACATAATGGATATACACTTTAAAAAGTTGAAAAATGTAACAGCTAGTCACAATTAGAACCCGATATTCTATGAAGCGTTAACCTCAACTCGTACCTATTAGGAGCGATGGCGACATCTGCACCCTGCATGCTTCTACGTCTTCCTTGCCCGGAGTCTGGGAATATGTCAAGCAATACTGAATCTGATTGCCTTCCAAGGCCCATTTATTCATTTCGTCTCTAGTAACGTCAGAGACTGAAGGCCTCCAAGTCATATTGTTGGTCCAAAAGGCGGCATGAGGTTTCCATGGTAAGCTTGTATCGCTAGCCTTGAAGCCTTTGTGCTCCGGCGATGTGTGTTGCCACATTAAGATCGAACTATTGACTGTAACAGACAATTCGACATTCTTGGAAATCATGAGTACATGTGGTCGCCATCCAAAGTCTTGGTCGTAGATTTTCAAACAGTCGTAACCAGAAATCTTCTCGAAAGTGGTTGGCTCAGCGAGATACTGTTGTCGTAGAAAAGGCAGAATTCCCCACCTGACTGTCGCCCAGTCGACCTCGTCAGGTAAGACAGGAGAGTCAAACCCAAGCCCGGTTTCGTTCTTCAGACCACTTTCCTCAGTGTATGACCAGTAATTGAAGCCGTACTGATACATTTCATAATTCTTGGGCTCCTTGACGTCAATTCCATTCATCAGTGGGGTCAATATATCTGTGTCGACTAGAGAAATGAAGGCTTCCGTCACCATTCCCCAGATGTACCCATTAGTGGAGACTGAGGAGAATACTGTAGAGTTGTATCTTATCACATCAGTCCGAGCTCACGATGAAAGGACTAACTCACAGAAAGTGTATGGGTAGAGAGCTGAACGCTAGAACGTAGCAGATAAATTGCGGCCAGAGTGGAAGATTCCGAAGATTTCGGAAGCTCAAAACGCCGATGTCCAGCCAATGTCCCTTTTTGTGTGCTTCATCTATTTCCCCGCGAGTGGGAGCAACCAGAAGCTGCATCGAAAGATTTGAAGCACCCAGCAATAGAGAGCTCAGAATGTTGATCAGAATATGGATTAAGGTGTTCATCCACTTGGTGACATCGCAATGTCCCTTATACAGTGTTGCGACACCATCGGATGACACTTTGAAATGCCTCCAAGCTAAGATCGCGATGGTTGTATTTAATAATTGAACCAAAGAACATGTGCAAAGTGCGATAACAAGGACCCATGAACGCCGGGACCTCTTGGTACGCAAGGTCTTTGCACGTCGATGATCTGGATTCACCCGTGGGAACCAGACTTGCAGCATCGCGATCGATCCAAATTGTGTATTCTGAAGGTAGGATAGACTCGGTGCCTTCGCAATCAAATCTTCACTACTACTGGGTTGCTCGGCAGCGGCAATTACAGTATCTGCTTGTAAATATTAGTCGGGTTGCATAAGTCACTGTTGGGTATCAAATTACCTACCAGACGACATATTCCACCAGGGTCAAGGATGGTCACTAAAGTTCGTTTGTTTGGATTCTCGCACTTGGTAACTAGAAATGAAGGAATCAGCTTGTCATAACTGTCTTCGAATAATTCCCCAGCCTTGTTGGGGCTATTTTGAGTGCGAGATCCAAGATCTGGCGATGGATGGATGCGCAATTGAGGCTTGGCTGCTGCAGATTGTCAATAATAAAGCGCCACCTTGTTTATAAGCTAGACTTATTACGTATTGACTTGAGACATTATCTTGTCACTATTTTTGAGTTGAGCTCAATGTTCTTTTTTTCATCAATTTATTTGGTGGTAACTTCTGCAAAAATTTCCAGCTCTTGATTGAAAAAGTTCAACATGTAGAGGCTTCTCTAGTCAGATTCTAACGTCTTCTTTAAAGCAGATAGTGACCCAGTAGCTGCCTTTGTGCTCATTTCGCAGCTCGGTTGCCTCACTTGGATAGAATGAGACGCCTGCTCAGCCTCCTTCGTACGTGACCATGTTGAAAGGACCCTAACCAATTAGAAGTTGGTTGTCGCCAGACGAATTTGTTCTAAAGTTGTGCGTCCGGTAGTCCGTCCTCCCAGTTCTCAGACAAAAATTTGGCTTACTCTTCCAGGATTCGGACGCATGGGAAATGCATCCACAACTTCAATCATCAATCCACCGACCGCAACTGCTGAGCATCTGCTGGTCGAACTTCAAGCTGGCCGAGCCACTTCCTTTGAACTTGTCAATATCTGCCTTAGCCAGATCCAAGCTAAGAATAAGCAAGGGCTCAAAGTCAATGCGGTGATATCGACGTTGCCATTCGAGCTGATCTCAAAGTATGCCATTCACCCTGGACGAAGGAGCGGCGGCTGGAGGATTACGTGGTCCTCTGCATGATATCTCCATTATTGTTAAAGATAATATCATGACAGGCTGGAAGCTAGGGATTGGCTACTCGTTGGCATGGTCATAGGGCAAGACCCCGCCTCATTTTTGACGAAGACGTGGGCAAGTCAGCGGCTGGCATCCGTCGATCCTCGTGTTTGGGGGCTTCGCTGTTTGTAGACCTGTGCAACCACTGCGAGATAAACAGGCAAGTCAACTTCCTTTCTCCTTTTGATACACAAGGTTGATTATTATAGATTTCTGAATTTGCAGTTGCCGTGAAAGTCATCCGGGATAGCGGTGGCATTGTTTCGAAAGGAGTTGTTTTGCCCCAGGTTGACGATATCAGCTGGGAGGGACAAGATGCTCTCGAAACCATCTGGGACAACGATCTGGCTCTCAGCATTACCTCCGTCCTTGAAGAGTGCGAATCGGCCTAGATTCGTAGTACAAATGAGCTCATCAAATGGAATGAAGATCACAGAAACTCTGCACTTCCCCCAGGTAAGCCCACTTACCAAGCCTGGAGACAAATGCCAAGCAAAAAATGCAGTATTCCCTGGAAAACAACAACTGGAGAGTAGTGGCAAAGCCAATCTATCGTTAGACGTTCGGAACCAGATTCTCACGTTCATTCGCCGTGTCTCGCGAGATGAAGGCTTTGAGAAGATTCTCAATGAGACTGACACGGATGTTCTCATTGAACACTTGGAAGGAAGCATTATTACTGTGGCGGCCGCAGCTGGCTACCCATTTGATTTCTTTCCCTTAGGCCACACTGATCACCTGAATGGGTGAGCCTATGGAGCTGTCTTTGTGGTGAAACTGGGTATAGATGGGAAATTCTGGCAGGTCATGAGCGCCTGGGAAGCAACGATACCTTCGCGGAATTCTCCTCCACTTCTGGAAGCTTCGGAGCCTTTCAGTACATAAAAATTTAAGTCGCTATTAATGAAATTTATTATTGAAAATAATCTATCTTTTAGAAGTATTTGTGTTAGAGTTTATAGTACTTCCTTTAGAGAGTCAACTATTTATCTTAACAAGGGATTCTTTCTTTTATCTATCAATAATATTAATATATGCTAACTTTAATATAGGTAATCTCCTCTTCTTTATGCTAGGATACTTTACGACTATTTTTCTAGAATCTATAAAAGCCGGAAATATCCGACTACATATTATTTACTTCCTAATAGAAGTAGCTAGTACTGTAGAAGATTTATTTACTGGAGATTAGTCATATAGGC
>JACBAH010007417.1:0-29776 GCA_014282315.1 Neospermospora avenae | reverse complement strand
CTCCCCCTCCCTCTTCTTCTCCTTCTCAATCAACTCTCTCAAATCCCTCATAACACTATGACAGTCATCCCAAGCCCCATCATCTCCCAGCCACTGACACAAATTCCTCGCCGCAAGTGCAACTCTCATGCCCTTGATCTCGTTTGCTCCATCTGGCAAACCATTCTCTCGCTCGATGTTGATGTTAATGTTGATTCCGTCGCTTTCCGTTCCACGAACTACCACCTCGCTCCAGCGATAGAGTTCGCGCATGGCATTTACGGCGTCGCCTTCGGCACGATGGGGAGCCATTTCGTCGCTTCGGGCGCGGCGCCATATGTAGGTGCTGATAATGGAGATATTGTCCATCAGCGTGCGTCTCCTAGCACCAGGAGCAGAGCGACCACGATGAGGAGATTGATAAGGTTGGTAGGGATGTGATTTATGATATCTGTGATGCTGGAGTTGAGTATGACGATGCCGAGCCACAGGCGGAAGATTGCTGATGTAGGTACTTGTTGCGTCCATGCAGATGTGATAGAGTGTGTTGAGGAGATACAAGCGCTCGCTTTTGGTGTTGAATGAGGGACACTGGGTATGGTCTGAGCTGATGGAGCTGCGGGACTTCTCTGAGCGAGTGGGGATGCTGCTTGGAGGTGTCAGCATGGGATGGTCGTTGATCTCGCTGCTGCCTGTGTTGGCGGCTGTTGAGGACTGTCCATTCTGTGCTTGAGGGCCTGGTTGAGGAGAATGGTTCAAAACATCGTGGACGGAGAGTCTGGCGTATGGAGGAGCACCATCGGTAGATGCTGCAAGTCGGACAGGCGACACAGTTTGGGTTGCTCTCTCGTCTCGATTACAAAAGCAGCTATGAGGCTGTGGGGTGCTAGTTTGGTTATTGAAGTTTCCACCATCGTAGTGGCCTGGTCTCTGCAAAGGATCTGGCGTCGTCATGTCTGTATCCTCACGAGCCGTGCTTCCCATACCGTTGTCATTGCCCGCGGCTGGGATATCGCTCGTCTGAGTCCGGACCACTCTATCGTCAGAGTCGCCAAAGAAGTGAGTTACAGGTCTCATGGCTATCATAGGTGGTAGATGATATGCCTGATGAGGTCCCCCGACCGTCCCACCACAGGTTGGAATTGAGTTGAATCCGTGACGACCACCGCCGGAGCCACTGTAAATTAGATCAGGAGGAGAATTTAGGATGGAGCTGCGCATAGCTGGCGGGCTTGCTGAGCGCGAGTCGTTGCGTCTGTTGGTATTATCATATCTGCACATATTGTAGAATTCGAGCCGCATTTGTAAAATGCAATGTCAAAATCCAAAGAGCATCAATCGATGTTGAGATACGAGACAGAAGCATTGGGGAGAGCTACAGGCTTTTATCCTAATGTCAACAGGCACTGGAACTTTCTTGAAATCTGAAACTGTTAGAAGTCAAAAGATCCGAAAGGGATAGATGATTCGAATATCTCTTGAATGAAAGTTGAAGGAATTCTGTCTTTGATTGATCTAAGTCTAAGCGTTCCAGATGACGATTCTTCCATCCACACCACTTGCTAGAAGCTGTTAGTATTCTCTCATGATGATCCTTCGAAGACACTTACTGCTAAATTTCCGAACAGCACCTCCGGATTCTTCGTAAATACGAATAGTGCTGATCGTGTTCTGATGCACAGTCTTCAGCTGTGTATCATCCTTAGTCTTTCCTTTCAAGTCCATCTGTTTGAACATGTTAAAGGCGGACTCTTCTCTTGCATCGCCCAATCCTGGCCTTCCCTTCGATTCCAAAGATCCAGTAAGTTGCCAGCCACCCTCGCTACCCTTGAAGCGATATGCCTCACAGTCATAGCCAGCTGCAATTATTTCACTCTCACCATTCCAGATAAGACTCATGAAAGGCAGCAACTGAGTACTAACGCTCACGACAGCTCTAGGAGGCTGATCGGCGCCATTCGGATAGACAACCGTAATGCTGCTGTCGTGAGCTGCAAAAGCAAGAGCATCTCCACTTGGCGAGAATGAAACAGCATGAACCCAACCAGCTGAGTTGTTCAGATACTCTCCACAGACAGTATTGAATGGCAGTCTTTCACCCCACACCCCAGGCTCCGGTCTTTCATCCACACCTTTGATGAAGCTTGAGAATACTCTTGCATGAGCATCAGTCGATCCAGCCGCCAAGAGTACAGAGTTTGGATGCCAGGCTACGGTTGTGATTGTGCTTCGGATAGGCTTCTTGATATGCTTTGACACCCACCAATCGTTCTCCTCTTCGAAGTAGCATATAGCAATCACTCGCGCGCCGGAGCCGACGGCGAATTTGGTTTCGGATGGAGACCATCGTACAAATGTAGCAGCCCGGTTGATTCGGAGAAGAACAAGTGTTGGCTTGTATCCGGTGGGCGAAGGCTCCCAGACCAATGCATTTCTGTCTTGTTGATGTTAGCATCTGACGAATGTAACCCGGAGTTCCGCAGCCGACCTTGAGAGCAAGTAACAATTCGTCCAGTAGATAAAGCAATATCAACACTGGTAACAGTTTTATCGTGACCCTTCAACTCATCCTTCAGCTTGAAACCATTGCTAGATCGTTCGTATAGCTCGACGCTGGTGTCTCGTGCAACAGCCAAGGTCTGCTTATCGGCGGAGAAAGAATGGTCGGCGATAGGGTGATGGAAGAGGTGGTGAACTTCTGGAGCAGCCATTCTGTCACTTTTGATAGGAGGAGCTCTCTACTATCAATTCATCGATTGTGTGTTTTCGAGAGAGTAAAGGACGAGGTAGGCCGATACAATTCATGGTGGGGTAGTTTTGCACCTGAGGCCATACTAGGAAGGCTGAACCTCGAATCGCGCTAAACCTTAATTCAGAATCTCGAATCTCGAGAGATATTTACTTGAACCCCGCCAAATACAGATAGGCTTTACTGCGCGTCTGTCTCTCCTATCAGCAGAAGCTCGAAGGTACCTTTTGCCAATATGTCTCGTGTAACTGTAAGTATATCCTAACATTTTCAAATTCTACTGGTACATTATTGACAATCCTAGGATGGTCAAGCTCCAGGGCAATCTGCTGCTGCACGAAAAGCAATTGGCAGTATCCCATCGTACGCTCCCAATCAGACCCTCTACGTCGGCAATTTACCCTCCTCGAAGATCCAGAAAGCAGACTTGCGCATCTCTCTCTACGTTCTCTTTTCTACCTACGGCCCAGTTCTCGATGTAGTAGCTCTCAAGAACATGAAGATGCGCGGTCAAGCTCATATCGTGTACCGGGATGTACAGACAGCAACACAGGCGATGAGGGCTTTACAAGGATTTGAGTTGTTCGGACGTGAAATTGTAAGGTTCCTATCTGTGCAATGATATCGTTCTTGTGACTGACTCAGATCAATAGCAAATCCAGTACGCGAAGTCGAAGTCTGATATTATCGCAAAATTGGACGGTACATTTCGGATGCCTTCGGCAGCTGCAGGAGAGGTCACCGCTACAGATTTACAGAGAAGCATTTTCGACGCTCCACCATCCGCAGCGACGACTGGTCCAGCGACAGGAGGAACCTTGAAGCCGCCACCTGGACCAAGTGCTGATCAGACAATGGAGGAAGCGAGAAGCCCAACGGCTAGTGCAGCGGGTCAGAAGAGGCGGCGAGACGAAGAGAGTGAGCCAGAAGAGGATAGCGAGGGAGACGTTGCTATGGACGAGGACAGTGACGATGAATAGGCTGGCTCTGGGATTTGATTTCAACTCGGTGTTTGGAGTTAGGAGAAAGAGTACCTGAGAGGTGCAGCATCATAAGTTTGGCACAAAAGTCTCATATACCAGCGTGGAATTGAAGATTGATTCAAGAAAGATCTGTGATGCAACATATGTGTTTGCCTCGGGCGCTGGACAAAATCATCCTCGCTCATGTGAGGCTTGGATGTCGTAGCTCTATACTAAGTGATCCAAACTTTGTACGACTTGGGAGCTGTATCTTCAACTCAAAGCCACGAAGGGACTCTGGGACATTTCTCAAGTAATGCCTCCAAGTCTTGGAATGTGATGACTTTGCCAGTGTACGAGACTCTCGATGCCGGAAATGAATCTGCCCAGCTTGGCGGGAAAGGGTGATTGCTTGTTCTCGCTGATCTTCATTTGACCAACTCGTGCAAGGACCAGCCTGCGTGTTATTGTGCCATCTCAGGAGGAACCCATAAACCGACACAGCCTCCAACCAACCCCAACCAAACCATAAGATACTCCTTCTTAGAGCAATCAAAGTGTTCCATCGCCTCCTTCGTTTGGCATGGATGAATGAAGAAAGCCGGAACGTCTGTAATTGGATGGGGCTACAAGATATGAGCTTTAGTGCTTGAAGAAAGGTAACATTGCTTACTGCTGCTGAGATACCTCCAGTAATACCTGCGGCTCGAAGCTCGCTTTTGAATTGCGGAGGAACCAGGTAGCGGTAGACCGAGTCCAGATCAAATGTTGGGTCGCCCATGGGCAGATCGTGAAGCGTGAACCAAAGCGTAGGCACTCTGTACGTTGCATGAAGGTGGATTTCATAAGTTACATATGGCTGATGTGAGTATTCACTGTAGACAGGAAGCTGATGATCTGAAGACGCTGAACGAAGAGCTTCCTATGTTCACATTAGTCCACATCTCAAAATTTCTCCTCAGAAACTCACCTGATCTGCATCCTCATCTACAGAATCCATCACCATGTCATCATCATTCTTCTCCTCCTTTCTCCAGCCTAGCTCTCCACCTCGACCAAGCATGCCAATGGCCTTCGACAACTCATCTTCGTTATCTGGAAGCTCTAATAGGCGAAGAATCTCAATATAAGATTGTCCTGTCGTTGCTACACGGCGGGAGCGTATCTTGAAGATCTTCCTGGTCGGACCTAGGGTTGCTGAGACGTATTTCTGGTCGAAGAAGGCACAGACTAGTTCAAACTCTTCTTGATTGAGAAATGGCCAGTGTTGGTAGTCATCTTGATGAGCCATGTTTCTTACAAGATCTTCCGGCACTTTTGTCACTTTGTGAGATGAAAAGCGGAAGTTTATGACATTTTTACTAGAATAATTGAAGGAGAAGCAACAAGAATCGCGTTTGCTTTGCGGCACGAACGGTGGCCTATAGTACCAGTGCCTTGAGCTTTCCAAGCAAGCACGGCCTGATAAAGCTTGGAAGATTTCTAGTGTCAGATCAAAATGATATGTATAATTTTATTTGATTGTGTCACCACAAGATGTGGATGTAAGGCTGATACGCAAGGCTAGCTAACACCTGGGACTTTAAGCGGCGGGCTAAGCCTTCCAGGTATTTGGCAGTCAACATACAACGTGTACAATTCGAACACCATACTGATTAATTTCCGGTGCAGTATTTGCCCAGTCATTCTTTAAGACATGTCCCAGTATACCGGTATTCGATGAACGTACGCGACCCATTCAATTTACATCGCTCCCCAGCCTATAATATTCTTCGAGGCACGGCAACGCAAGCAGCAGCGAGCGTATCGCAAAGGGTGAAAGAAGTTGGTGTCCAGGCCCTCGAGTCTGGCAGACAGGTAGTCGAAGATATGTCATTTTCGATACCGAAGAATGTGCCTTCCTTCACGGACCCACAGCGGGAGTCAGAGAATAGAGTCTGGGGTTCGTCAGGGGTGACCGCAAGGACAGCTTCACATTCGAACGGAGGTGTAATGGGTGGCATGCAGGATCGAGTCGGTGGCTTCTTCGACAAATCTAGGGCGGATCTGCCGATGTATAAGGATAAACCATACTCATATGCTTCCTCGAGGAGGCAGCGGCCAATCTGGAAACGGAAAAGGGCAGTTGGTGGAGCTGGAATCTTCTTGGTGATAGTTCTATATTTCCTAGGATTTTTCAGCAGCAATGATTCGGAGAAGGCAAAGTCGAAGGACCGCTGGATTTGGTTGCAGAAAGCAGAGAAGCCTGGAGCCAAGGTTGACTGGTTGGATCGCAGGGAAAAGGTTACGGATGCGTTCAAATTGAGCTGGGATGCTTATAGTCGATATGCATGGGGCAAAGACGAATTTCATCCCATCTCGAAAAATGGACGGCAGATGGCCCCCCATGGCATGGGCTGGATTATTGTCGATGCGCTAGATACCATGATGTTGATGAATCTCACATCGAGATTATCCCATGCGAGAGAGTGGCTAGCCACATCTTTGGATTATGATCAAGACCAGGAGGTCAATACTTTTGAAACAACCATTCGAATGCTTGGTGGCCTGCTTTCAGCACATTACTTGTCAACCGAGTTCCCAGAACTGGCGCCTCAAAAAGACGATGATGAAGGTGCAAAAGGTGAAGATCTTTACTTGGAGAAGGCAACCGACCTTGCAAATCGGCTGATCGGAGCATTCGACTCGCCATCCGGGGTCCCTTTCGCCAGCGTGAACCTAAGGACCAATGCGGGTGTTCCTTCACATGACGATGGTGGCGCCTCTTCCACGGCAGAGGCAGCGACGCTTCAGCTAGAGCTAAAGTACCTTTCGAAGCTGACTGGCGAGACATTCTACTGGGAGAAGGCTGAGAAAGTGATAAAAGTAATTGACGACAATGGTATGGAGGACGGCCTGCTTCCAATCTATATTTATGCCAATGATGGACATTTTCGTGGCAGCAACATTCGATTGGGAAGCCGAGGAGATTCTTACTACGAGTACTTGATCAAACAATATCTTCAGACCTCGAAAGAGGAACCCATTTACGAGGAGCTCTGGGATCAAGCTCTAGCAGGTGTTCGCAAGCACCTGATCACATACTCCAAGAAGGCTCAGTTCACTGTCCTTGGTGAACGTCCTGATGGGCTACATGGACAATTATCCGCCAAAATGGATCACCTGGTTTGCTTCATGCCTGGCACAATCGCGCTCGGCGCCACTGGTGGAATTTCCGAAGCAGAGGCTAGGAAGCTGCCCACTTGGAACAAGAGGAAGGATGAAGAGATGAAGCTTGCCCGAGAATTGACACAAACTTGTTGGGGGATGTACAAGGCCATGGAAACTGGTCTTGCTGCAGAAATCACTCATTTTAACATCAACGACCCTCCTCTTCCAGAATCTGCTCCTCATAAAGTGACTGTTGACTTCGTCAACACCGAGGATAACGAATGGAAGCAGGACTTCGTCATGAAGTCTAATGATGTACACAATCTACAACGACCAGAGACGGTCGAGACTTTGTTCTATATGTGGAGAATCACTGGCGATGTTATGTATCGAGAATGGGGATGGGAGATGTTCAAGTCATTTATGAACTACACTGCTGTGGAAGATGGAGGTGGTTTTACCAGTTTGTCCAATGCCAATATCATTCCACCGGTCACGAGGGACAATATGGAGAGCTTCTGGCTGGTAAGCACGCCCAACTTTTCGAGATATTTAACCAGTACTAACATTCACCCAGGCCGAGACGCTCAAATACTTCTACCTACTATTTTCACCCAACGATCTTCTCCCACTTGATAAGGTCGTTATCAACACAGAGGCACATGCCTTCCCACGCTTCAAGCTCGGCCCTCTGTTCAAGACAGGCTGGAAGCGTAAACCTCGGGGAGCTGATGGCAAGATTCTACCTGATCCTCCAAAAGTGGTTGATCGTGTCGTCGAAACCCGAAAGGTCGAAGTCAAGACTGTTCCAAAAACTCAAGGCGCCTAAAATGGGCTTGTACATGTTTGAAAGGAAAATTGGGAAGGATGCAGTTGTCATTTCTATACTGTGCCATTATCATTCAGATGGGCCAAAAGGTCTTTTACTTACGGCAACTGGGAATACATGGATTTCAATAGGTAGGTATCGTGCATGACCTTGTTTGTACTGTACATGAGTGGCAGTTCTCGCTTCGCCAAGTCCGAATGTGCCTAGCCTCGAGGTCGTCAGTAGACTGTAAACAATAGAAAACAGGTGAAGAGCTCTGCCAGCGTTCTGCAATCAGACTGAGGGCGTTCAAAATTTCCCTCGGGATTTTAATTGCATTGCAAAATGAGACCTTTGAATATCAGACCATCTAGGTAGCGACGTGATCGCCTACTTGACATAAAATGTGGGGCTGGACTCAAGGTAAGGTAGGTAGGTCCCACTGTGCCGGTACCTAGGTACCTAGGCGCTGTCACCGTAGCAGCCTATCACAACTCACCATACACTTTCAATTTACGGGCAAGATAAGGAGCTGAACGAGGGTTGGGCCTGGTCTGGGTAATGATGGAATTAGGTCTGGAGGGCTGCCCGCGATGGGCTCCATTCTATACCCTTCCATCAACATATTTTCCACGCCTTTCATCCCGTTGTCAGATTCCATATTCATATGGACAGTGGATTGAGGTCGTCGTCCTGATCGTCGGAGACAAAACTTAGATAACCTCACCGCTGGTAGAGCCTTGCCCCGGCTGGAATCCAAGATCCTACAAAATCAAATCCGCTGCGCCGTCCAACCCGCTCGTGTAGTTCAATCTTCCCTCGCAGCTTTCGACGACAAAACGATACCTTTGCCAATTTAGGTACAGTCCTATGTATCTCGAACGAAGCAGAGATTTCCGGACGTCATCACACGCGACGTATTCGATTGCGGAGAGAGGCGCGGAAAGAGGCGGAGATATAGAGCCGCCTGAATACACCACTGGAAAATCTCCGATATAGTTCGAGACACAACTGGCAGATCTCAAGCTGGCGTCTCGCATGCGAGCCCGGCCAGGGACTATGAGCGACAAAGATGTAGAGCAGGGCAATGGATATCCCAAGGACAAGGCAGACAACGTAGCTAGTCCGAGTTACGGTAGCGGAAGCATCAGAGAGCCAAACTACGAAGAGAGGACGATTGTTCACCAGGCTTACTATCGGCGCATAATCGAGTCTTTCAAGCGGGACCCAGATCTTAAAATAACTCCAGATGGGGTGATTGGAGCTAATGGACATGTTTTCCACTCCAAAGCGGCGGCTCAGAACACGGCCAATTCTCCTCTGGCACGGAAATTGAAGGGCAGACATTTGCAAATGATTGCCATTGGAGGCTCCATTGGAACTGGACTTTTCGTGGCTTCTGGGAAGGCCCTTGAGACTGGGGGTCCGGCGTCTTTACTGATCAGTTTCTCTCTCATCGGAATAATGTTGTTCTGTACCATGCATGCGCTTGGTGAGATGGCTGTCCTATTTCCTGTAGCTGGCTCCTTCTCGGCCTACTCAACTCGCTTTCTGGATCCGGCTTGGGGATTTGCAATGGGTTGGAATTACGCTATGCAGTGGCTTTGCGTTCTTCCCCTCGAAATCATCGCAGCGTCTATCACGGTCAATTATTGGGACGAGCAGCAGAAATACCCACATTCGATATTCGTCGCTGTCTTTTGGGTTCTTATTGTGACTATTAACATGTTTGGGGTTCGAGGATACGGGGAGGCTGAATTCATTTTTTCATTTATCAAGATCGTCGCAGTTATAGGTTACATGTAAGTCACTTCCCTCTGAAAGTGAAAAAAGGCGATTCTGACACTCAAAGTCTTCTTGGTATCATCTTGAATTGTGGAGGTGGACCTGATAGTGGCTACATAGGTGGTAGATATTGGTCGAATCCAGGTGCATTTCACAACGGCTTCAAAGGACTTTGCAGCGTCTTCGTCACAGCCGCTTTCGCCTTTGCAGGCACTGAAATAGTAGGCCTTGCTGCTGCAGAAACCGCCAATCCCCGCAAATCGCTGCCTACTGCCATCAAGCAGGTCTTTTGGCGCATTTCTTTATTTTACATTGCCAGCTTAACAGTGGTCGGGCTGTTGGTACCTTACAACGAACCACGTCTACTAACAGGAGGCAACGCCATTTCCGCTGCTTCTCCTTTTGTTATTGTGAGTATACGCGATTCTCCCCGTTCATGTTTTTCTTTTTCATGCGCGAGGCAATGTTACTAACCTAACTCACTAAATAGTCTATCAACAATGCTGGCATTGATATTTTACCGTCGCTGATGAATGTTGTCATCCTGATCGCCGTGCTTTCCGTCGGAAATTCTGCTATATTTGGTTCTTCTCGAACTCTAGCTGCGCTTGCAGACCAAGGCCAAGCTCCGAAATTTCTCAGCTACATAGATCGTAAGGGTCGACCTCTACTCGCAATATGTTTTGCATCATCTATTGGTCTGGTTGCCTTTGTTGCAGACTCTGGCTCGCAAGGAACAATACTCGACTGGATGCTGGCTCTCTCTGGCCTTTCTTCTATCTTCTCATGGGGTTCGATCTGCCTCTGTCATATACGATTTCGTCGTGCCTGGAAATTACAAGGCCATAAACTAGAAGAACTTGCATTCAGATCTCAGCCCGGTGTTCTCGGATCCTGGATAGGCTTCATATTCAACTCTTTGGTATTGGTAGCGCAATTTTGGACAGGAGCATTTCCGGTAGGCTACGAACAGTTGACCAGAGCCGAACAGGTCAAGAATTTCTTTTTGGCCTATCTAGCTGCTCCGATTGTCATCATGTTCTACTTGTGCTACAAATTTTATTTCAAGACGTCGATCATGCGAAGTAAAGATATGGATTTGACGACGGGTAGGAGGGAACTCAATCTACCGGAGCTGATCGCCGAGGAGCAGGCAGAGCGAGCTGCTTGGCCTCGATGGAAGAGAGCATATAAGGCTTTGTGTTGATTACACCCGATGTCAATCTAGTGTGATTTTGTGTTGTGTCTTTATACCCACGTTTTAGTCGATTTTCAAAGTGTTATTAGCGTCTTGTCATTGGAATCTGCATTTAGAGGTAATGTTGGATACTCGATGGCTATCGAAGGGCGAACGTGTGATCTCCGGTACATCTTTAGCCTCCTGGATAAGATAAGAGACACAATTATTATTAGGTTTTTTGACCAATCCTTTCAACAGGCTCCCTTCTATCTCGCGTATCAATGTCAAAAAGTGGCTGACTAGGTCAGTGAGGGCACCTCGCGATATCCAACTCACGGAATGATTCCAGGACTCATTTGAATATGATAATCGGTCGATGAAAGAAAGCCCAACAAGCTGGTTACGAGAAAGTTCAATATCACGAGACATCTGGCACTTCTACTTTGGTGAGGTAATAATCTATCAGCTTCGCTCTGATCGGCCACTGTTCAATGACAACGACCCGTGGACAGCTTTCTCCGTCTCTTGTTCTACCGAGATCTAACGGCAGGGTCCGCAGCTAAGCCCAGATAAGCTTCTAGGCGTTTCTAACTTGTACGTCATCCCTATGAATGTTTTAGAAGTAGTCCTTATAGCTGCACCGTCAGCTTTCATGGTACTGTGGATTGAGCACTCGCCAATTTCGGATGATTCGGATTGATGGTCCACCACGGATCCATTACAGTCTTCATCCTTCTTTTCACTGAAGTGGTCAATTTGCGAAGAATGAAAAGCCATCCTCGGAGATAAACAAGCTTAACAAGGATCTGCTGCTGGTGAGGGGCGGAGAACGGCTTCGGCAAGGAAGTAAATCTACAATTGGTCATATACGGAGCAGAAGAGGGGACTTTTTGTCGAATTGACCAATCTATGGCATTGAAGAGTGGGCGAGAGATGGTTTGGTGGAGCCGGTCATTGGCCAGACTCAATGCAATTGTGAGGTTGACTGTGCATCTAATTCCCTTATCCGGATGCATGTAGTTGAGCTAATGCAGGCCCATTATATACCTCTGGTGTGGTGACCTTTCCTTCTTTGTTTCTCTCGTTCATCTCGTTCAATAACCAGTCTACAACTTCTGCAGTATTCCTGTCCCTCCTGATTGTCGTTAGAAGAGCTGCCACATACCTAGAGAATATCAATAGCTCAACATGCTTGCCAAACATCTTCTCCTCATCTCTTCCCTGTTGCCTCTGATCAAGGCACAAGAGACCGTCCTCGGTATCTATGTCTTCCACCGTCACGGGGACAGGACAAGCAAGGTGCGACCTTTTTTTTCCTTCTGAGGACTCTTTTTAGTCTGGATAGTGTGAGACTGATATTCCAGATAGTCCACACCGCCAACATCTTTGACCGACCTGGGCTACCAGCAAGTTTGGCAAGCAGGAAACTTCTACCGCAACCGCTACGTCGATGCAAATGCCTCTTCCCCCATCTTTGGCCTTGCCACGGATATCGTGAAGACTTCTCAATTGAGCGTTGAAGCTCCCGTGGATACCGTGCTTCAGAACTCAGCAGCTGGATTCTTGCAAGGTCTTTATCCACCAGTTGGAGCTACGCTGGGCACGCAGTCTCTTGCCAATGGAACAAGCGTCACAGCTCCTTTGAACGGGTACCAACTCATCCCCGTGAATTCAGTCGCATCTGCTTCAAGCGGTGCCAACTCAGAGAATTCAGGGTGGCTACAAGGACTGTCCGGTTGTAATAAGGCTGTCGTCAGCTCCAACAATTACTTTTTCTCTGAGGAGTACACGAAAAAGCTCGATTCCACTGCTGGATTCTACTCTAACCTTCTCCCTGTCGTAAAGAGCATCTTCACTTCAGCTACCGATTCGTTCAAGAACGCATACACTAGTAAGAAGCATCCTCATGTCCCCTCTTACCAGTATGAGCTGTACTAATATTCTCAGTCTTCGACTATATCAATGTTGCTCTGGTCCATAACAGCAGCATTCCATCTAGCGACCTCCTCACCAACGAGACAGTTTTCCAATTAAGAACTTTAGCAGACGATCATGAATTCAACCTAGCATACGACGCATCCGAGTCAATCCGTGCTATCGCAGGCTCTACTCTAGCCGCCCAAATCGTGCAGCAGTTAAACTCCACGATCGTCGGCAAATCGAAGCAATCAGTCGGCATCCAATTCGGGGCCTACGCATCCTTCCTCTCCTTCTTCGGCCTAGCTCAACTCCCAGCTGCATCAGAGAACTTTACCGCAATCGTCGATTACGCCTCCTCGATGGCTTTCGAGCTCGTCACTAACGCCACGGTTTCCAATACATCTTACCCGAAGGTCGAGGACATCTCAGTCCGATTCCTCTTCTCTAATGGCTCTGCGGCCGCCAACCCACTCACCACCTACCCACTGTTCGGCCAATCCAAGACTGTCTTACCATGGACTATCTTCGTTTCAGAAATGAACAAGTTCGCTATTGGAGACCAGGATACCTGGTGCACCCAGTGTGGCAATACCGAAGGTCTTTGCGCCAAAAGTGCGGCATCTTCCTCCTCGCCTTCTGATACACCTTCCTCGTCTTCAGGAGGTATGTCGAAGGCTGTGGCTGGTGTCATTGGAGCCATGGTCACCTTGGCTGTTATTCTGGGACTTGAGGCTCTGGTTTTATTGGTTGGTGGATTTAAATTGGTGAACAAAAAGAGGCTTGCTGCTGTGCCTGTTGACACTGTTTCGCCTATGGCCAAGGCTTAGGTATTGCATCGTCACGGAATTCAAAGTACTGATGGTGGCTACCGAAGGTAGAGACAGCATTCTATGATCTAAAGGAAGTTTATACTGTATCAATTCCAAGATTCAATGTTGTGATGGTCAGCGGGGCTAGTCAAAGCTGTGCCGGCGACTGAAGAACGGTCTTATTCCGAGTCAAGGTCGTTAACTTGATTATAAAGTCACGGAAGTGGAGAAAGACATTTCTTGAAGATTGGTTCAATGTCACATAACCTTTTGATGACAGAACCTTTTGATGACAGAACCTTTTGATGACAGAACCTTTTGATGACAGAACCTTTTGATGACAGAACCTTTTGATGACAGAACCTTTGATGATAGAACAGGAGTAATAATCTCAACCAGAATGCGATTCCAATGTTTTTGAAATATATCGTCAGAAACGAATTTGACTCGCCTCGGATCATTGGATTTATTGAAGTATCGAAAACTGCGTATTTCCAATCGAGCTCCTCGGGGAGGCAGCGAACAGAATACATCGCAACGGCTCAGACGACTATGCTCACCTCACTTACCTGATTCTACCGTGTAGTTTGCAACTTTGCATTATACGCACGAGGAACGTCAAAATGTGATCTCTGAATGGTGCTCAAACACGCGAATCACGATGTTCCAGGAAGCTTACTTGACCACGACAAATGACTCCTGCCATTATCCGATCGAGTCAATGCACGAGTAAGCCAGAGGATTAGATCCGGGGAAAGAGGGATGTGGATACGAGATTACAAGATAGCGAGAATGTGATTTGCGACCTGGTTGATACTTTTGTCGCTGCATATCCGCCGCCCACCTTTGGCGTTCTTAAAAGCGGGTGGAACTCTACCTGGAAAGCTAGATAGGCTAGAAGTACAAAGCGGGACTAGTCCCTCAACGTCACTGTAGTCACCATATCTCATTTGAATGCCCACATTCGGAATAAGCATCGTGTCTGGCTCTAGACGACAATTCTCTGGAGAAAAGAACAAAATACGTAACTGCCATCATGGACGCCAATGATCTTACCGAGTCGGGCATTGAAGCCGCTAGTAAGACTGTACATGATGAGCCAGCCATCAAGGAGCTCGACGCTTCGAATTTGACTTTTACGGAGACCTTAAATCCGCGGGTCGTGCCGGAAGTAAATTCGACTGAGTGAGTGATGCTCAAAACACTTCTGATCTGGCGCGTGACTGAGTTGCTCTAGAGTATGGGACATGAAAACTTGCACGGATCACAGTAAGTCACTCCAGCCGAGCATACATACACGTTTGGAACAATGTCTTTCCAATACCACCAAGACTATATACTAACATCTTCAAGTGCTCTCGGTGACGTGGACCTCTGATAAAGGCTGGCATGCTCCGGCGATCAAGGCCTACGGACCACTGACCATGTCGCCAATTGCATCTTGCCTCCACTACGCCACCCAGTGCTTTGAAGGGATGAAGGTCTACCGCGGATACGATGGAAAGCTACGCCTCTTCCGCCCAGGCAAGAACTGCAATCGCTTGCTCATGAGCGCTCAGCGGGTCGCTTTGCCGCCTTTTGATCCCCTTGAGCTGGAGAAGCTTATCAAAGCTTTTCTGAAGGTGGATGGACCAAGTCTGTACTCCCCTATCGGTGTCCTAGTACCCTCGGGTACTGAACACGAGATGCTTGTACGAAAATGGTGGTGAAACACGATCACAAACTGACGCTCTGTAGAATGGCTTCCGAAAAGCCGACCAGGATCTTTCCTGTATATTCGACCTGCTATCATTGGAAACGGGCCCGAGATTGGTGTCACGGCACCAGGAGAAGCTCTTCTCTTTGTTGTTGCTGTTGCCTGGCCCGATCTTTCTAGTTCTTCGCGACCAGGAAGTCCGTCGAAAGCGCCGGGACTGAAGTTACTTGCTTCCAAGAGCGATGTCAGGGCTTGGCCCGGTGGGTTTGGTTATGCTAAGGTTGGAGCGAACGTGAGTCCATCCTTTGCCACATAGTCTACGTTCTATCAGCATTCGTGAAGACGGACTTTTGAATGGGAACTTGGCCAGGATCCAACTCAAGCTCCTAATCCGCACCGAAACATGTACTGATTTTGCAATAGTATGGACCAGCCTTTGTGGCTCACATGGAAGGAAGGAAAGCAGGCTATGATCAAATTCTATGGTTACTAGGATCAGATTACCAGGTATTTTAGCCTTCAAAGCCTCTCGAGCAGGGGCTCTAGTTCAAACTCGACACAATCCAATGTTCACTAACATCCTCCAGGTAACTGAAGCAGGAGCCAGTAATTTCTTCGTCGTCTGGAAAACCAAAGAAGGAAAACTGCAGCTTGTGACCGCTCCTCTGGATTCCAAGATCATCCTCGACGGCGTCACTCGACGTAGTGTGGTAGAACTTGCTAGAGAGAGGCTCATCGAAGGGTCGAGACATCTTAGTCCTAAATTGCAAGCTTTGGAAGTTGTGGAGAGAACATATACCATGATCGATCTCGAGGAAGCCTGGAACGAAGGCAGACTTGTCGAGGCTTTCGTGTCGGGTACTGCTGTGAGTTAAAATACCTGGTGTTGAAAACGCGAGAGCCTATCTGAAAACGTTGCTGATACCGATAATTTACAGTACTTCATTACGCCGTGCTCAGCCATAAACTTCAGGGAAAAGGAGCTGGACATTCCCATGGGTGACGGCACGAGCGGACATTATGCTGCTCTGTTGAAGAAGGTATGTACACTTGATCATTCGTATGTAAACAGCTTGGTGCCCTTACTAACATACGTTATTTAGTGGTTGAATGACATTAAGTATGGAAATGAGTCTCACGAGTGGGGAGTCGTGATAGAAGAAGATTAAACAGATGATCAAGACTACCTACCGTAATAGACTGCGAAGCATGAATACACATCCAATGAAAACGATCCTCAACCCTGGAAAGTAGGTTGCGCGCCAGCTTGGTAAGAAGTCGAAAGCGGTTTTTGCGAACTCAACCGGTGAAGAATCTCAGGCAGAAAGTGGTGCAAAGGATAAGACAGTGAACTAAGGGGGTTTTATACTGACACTAACAGACTCTAAGACCGATGCTGATCCATTCCTTCCCTATTTTGGTGATGTCGAGGCAAATGAGGCAAAAGCTGAGCAAGAGAGGAATACCAAGTGTTGAGTGAGTGCTCACAAAGTAGGGTAGTCCATCTGGAGGCTCTGGATGAGGCTCATGTGCAGATCTCGCCGACCATGATTTCGTGGTCAGATCAATGAGTCAATCGACAGGGACATATTCAGCCATGATTGTACACCTGACGCATCATGAGATGGAGTCAATTGACAATAAGAGTCGCAAGTTGCAACAAATCTAGTCAGCGTTAAGTGTCGAGAGCGTGTGTGGAGCGAATGCCATCAACGTGCCTCGTGGAAGTGCCGGGATAGGAGGACCAGCTGCAAATAGCCAAATCAGGGACCAAAAGGAGGGGTCGTAATGGGATGACTGTGCATCTACTTCGTGAACGACCCCTCCAACACTACTTCCTCACTTTCCGAATGTTCTTCTTATACCTGCTCAATCAAGGCCTTTCACAATCGCCAAAATGGCAGACACATACCCAGCACTAAACGAGCGTCCGGTCAAGAACACGATATGTCTTTTTGATGTCGATGGTAAGTATCAAAATTCCTCTTCTTAAAATCATACCCTTAAGAATACGCAAGAAAAAAAACTAACTTGGGTATCCTGATGAAAAGGAACACTCACATATCCTCGAGGTGTATGTACATACTACACGTCCAGCCAAATCTATATTACCGAAATCTCACAAGTTCACATCAAAATAACATCACATTACCAACTAACACTCAAAATATCCTTAGGAAGCCACCCCCGAAATGCTCACCCTCCTATCTTCTCTTCGAAAGAAAGCGGCAATCGGATTCGTCGGTGGTTCCGACCTCCCCAAGCAACAAGAACAACTCGGCACTCCGGGCCACACCTCCGTCCTCTCGCTCTTCGACTACTGCTTCTCAGAAAACGGACTCACAGCCTACAAGCTCGGCCTGCCCCTCGCTACGCACTCTTTCATCTCCTGGCTCGGCGAGCAGAAATACAAAGAATTGGTCAATTTCATGTTACGCTACATTGCGGATTTGGATATCCCGATCAAGAGGGGCACATTTTTGGAGTTTCGGAATGGCATGGTGAATGTGAGTCCGATTGGGAGGAATGCTAGTACGAGGGAGAGAGACGAGTATCAGGTGTTTGACCTGGAACATAAAGTGCGGGAGAGGTTTGTTGAGGCATTGAGGGACAAGTTTGGGGATTTTGGGTTGACGTTAGTAAGCCCTTTGCATAGCTACGTGACTACGTTGTGGCGTATGCCAGAAGTCAATTGGCTGACATAGAAGGCTCATAGGTATTCGATTGGAGGTCAAATCTCATTCGACGTCTTCCCCACTGGTTGGGATAAGAGGTATTGCCTGCAGCATCTGGAGAAAGAGGCAAAAGAGCCTGGTGGAGTTGATTATACCACGATACATTTCTTCGGCGACAAGACAGAAGTCGGTGGGAATGATAATGAGATCTATAATGATCCTAGGACGATTGGGCATTCGGTGAAGAATTTCGAGGATACGATGGGACAGGTGAGAAAGTTGTTTGATCTCTGACTATCAAAGCTCTGAATGTGGAAGAACGTATGATACTCTGTGCAATCTTCCATTTTGTGAATTTCTCAATGGCACTGGAAGCTGGTGTAGCTTTAAATTCAGCCTCTCAATCTGACAGCTGCATCGTTAGGAAGGCCGGGTCAAGAAGCAGTAAGTGGTCCAATCTAGCTTCGCTTCGCCATCAACATCCACTACTCTGCTCAATGTAAGTCATAAGTCGACCTGGGATCTTGCGGTAAATTTGCTTCTTGCTTTCTTCTGCCTATGTCTCTTCTTTTTGCCTATCCAGCGAAACTATTGGGAATATGGGACATGGCAAGAGAACACTTCGTCGACTTTCACGCGCTACCTTTCAACTCCAGCCCCTCCAATGCTACGCTGCTCAGATAGCGGGAAAATCCCACAAGCCAGAAATAGTAGAATCGTCAAAGCCCAATCGCCGCCTGCATTCTTTGCCCAAAAATTCTTCATCGACCAAACTCCAAGCTAGGAATGATAACAGGCCCATACTTCGTCGGCGCAGCAAACCCACTGTCTCCCTGCACGATAAAATCAACCGCCAAACTCAACTTCGCCAGACCCGTCTGGCCATTCTGTGAGCCCCCTGGGAATGCAGTACCAGGCACAGCTTCAGGGTCATAAGCTACAAAAGCAGCGTAGTTCCTCCGGCCCATAAGCTTCTTCATCTCGCGTGGACCGCCATTAGTGTCAGTCTGGAAGATCTCCATCATGTCTTCCTTTGTGTCGGAGACTTGGTTGCTGCTCTTTTGGCCGTTGGTGGGCACGTAGAGGGGTTTGTTGTTGTGTAGCATTTTGAGGACGTAGGATGGTGGTGGTGCAGCTACGACTGCGGAGGAGATTACTTGGTACATGGTTTTGTGGTCGCTGGGATGGCTTGGGTCGTGGACGAGACCGGCACCGCAGCAATTGACGTCTGTAAGATTATTAGCAGATATTTCTGGGCATTATAGGGATTGAGACTGCTTACCTCCAGACAAGAAGGTCATTCGTATACCCTTCTGGTTTGCAATTCCTTGCAGCGTTCTGATCAAGTATGTTCTTTCCAGGTCTTTCGACTCATGTGTCCACATGTCCCTCAACTCATCAGCGATGTCAATATCTCCAAATGTGGTCAAGACCCCGCCCATCAAGCCACCTTTCCCTAATCCTTTCTTCAAAGCTGAAAACCCGGACGATACTACTTCTTTTCCACCCACGACACCCGCCACCGAACTTGTCACTTTACCGAGTAAGTTATAAGTACCAGTAACAGTCTTCTTAGCAGTTGCCATCGTTTGAGCGATACTCTCAACTGATTCCATGCGAGGATAGACGATTGGGACTGAAATCATCCAGATACAGTGCTGGACACTGGGTGGTAATGTGGCTACCTTCGGGAATATGCCTTGATAAGTAGGGCCTGCTAGAACCTGGCGATGATTGCGCTCGGACCGGCAATCTGGTCCTACTACGACTACGGCAGGGCCAAGATATTTGACAAAGTGCCAGCCAGATCCGGTAATTGTGAAGAGGTCTACATCAGAGTTGACGTTGCGAAGTATCTCAAGAGTCGTGTGGTGTTGAAATAGAAGATACATCTCGATTCCAACTCGTCCGATGTTCTTGAACATGTTGGAAGATTGCATATATTCAGGATATGAGCCAAAGCCGTCGAAACTGAGGAAGTTTTGTTAGTCTCCTCCTTCCCGAATCAAAATTGAGCATTAACTTACATATCATGATCATCAATTTGAAGAATGTGTGGAATCTGAGCAAATGCCTCTCGCAGATATGGCTGATCAAAATGGCTAGTATAGTAATGGAAGTAGGCGTGTGAAACATCTTCTTCGTGTCTTGCTGTCCAAGCCGCACTCTTCCGGTTTTCCTTGCCGCTGATCGCTAACCATTGCTTCAGCAGTGGGATTTCTTTCCATAACCTGTCGCCATATATTTGATCGCCTAAGCCAAGCTGTACGTGAAAGCCACCGCATTCGACGTTCTTTTGCAAGATATCCTTCCACATGAATCCAATTCCACCAAGTTTGGCACGCTCGTTCACGCTTGTGTTCATAGCGAAATCGTTGCCAGAATGAGCGATAAATCTCCAGTTGGTTTCGTGCCGCCCTGCAACCAAGAACTCATAACGCGTACAGCCCAGATGCGAAGTAATTGCGTAAGTCCATTTGTCACTTGGCCCATCACCCATCTGTAAATCGACATCATACCGGTAAAATGTGTACCGCTGATGTGTGTATATAGGACTTGCCTTCAGTTGACGAGGATTCGGTGATAAGTCTACACTCTGGTGGATATGAATAGTTGGCGGCTGAGGGGCATCCGTCACCAACATAATAGTACCAAGCCACATCCCCCTTTCCATATCCATGTTGACATATCGAAGATATGGTCCAAAATATACTCCATTGGTAGGTGCAATCTTGTACATGTCTACTCCTGCACTTGGCGGTGGGCCAGAGAAACCTGCAGCTGTTGGGGTTTGTGATGTCATGCTCATGATACTTTCTGCATATCCTGGAGTTTGTGGGGGAAAGCCAGGTGAGTTAAGAGGAGTCTTGCCAAAAACGCTGAATCCTGGAGAAGCCAGAGGGTTTCCGTAGGTTGATACAGTCGGAGACAACGGGACTGTATCAGGATGGTTCAGAGGTGTTGGACCCTTTGGAAACTCCCACTGCGTAGCCTGAGTTGGAAGATGAATATAATAATACTGACCAGAGTTTTGATCCAGATGAGCAATCCAGCCTTCCGGAAGAGGAGGAGGTGAACTCGGCCCCGCCCCCTGGAAAGGAGAAGAGTTCGCAAATTGTTGAACAGGAGCTGCTTGCGCAACGGTATGTTGCGGGTTCGATGCCTCTTCTCTAGGATCATTGGCGAAGGCAGGATGCCCTGGATGCTGTAAAGCTGGTGAAGTGAGCGGGGAAGCAATATTCGGCTTTGGAGCTGTGTTGATTGGCGCTGGTACGCTACCAGTACGTCCCTTTTCATTTGGATACGTCTGAGCTGCGCCTGAGCCGCCCGGAGTCACACTAGAATATGCTGGTGGAGGAGAGTGCGACATTTGCATCCTTTGAAAGTCCTGCTCGAGCGCATTCGGCTGGCTCGCTGTGCTCGGTCTGCTCTGTTGCTGTCCTGGAGGTGATGAGTTTGACACTTGATTTGGGCCTTGGTAAACAGTAGGTGGGCCATGAGGCTGGTTGTCTGGCGATTCAGTGGGAGTCCAAGGTCTGGGAATGCTCTGATGCTGGACTGGGATAAGACCGGGAGATTGTGGTAGCTGAGGAACAGGTGGAGTCCCATATTGATTCTGTCTTTGCGCAGCTGCTGCGTTCTGTGCTTGGAGACTACTTAATGTAGCAGTTCCTGATATTCCCGCAGCGGCGTATCTCGCTTCGATTCCACCTCCAGCTTGTTCTCCAGGACCCACTATCGGGGTCTCTGGTGGAGGAGGTGATCCTCTTGTAGCTCTAGTAGTCGAGGTCGAAGCTGATGACGCAAATCGATTCATTGCGTTGGGAGCGATAAGGTTATGATTTTCTGCTGATGTTCCATTAAGCTCGACTGCTCCTGGGACTGGTGGAGGGTAATATTGCTGACGGAACTCAGGATATGATGGAGTACTGGACTGAGCCGGGCGTGGGACAGCGGCGGCAGGTTGAGGATCTCTCCTGGGCTGTTTTGCAAACAGTCCTTCCTTATCTGGTATATCTGGTCCCGGAGACTCTGGTAATGGCTTTGGAGCCGTTCCCCTTCGTTCTGCAAGGCCAGGACCTCTTTTATCCAGAGGACTTGTGTTGAGGCGCGAAGCGCTATCACTCGAACCTGTTCTTCCACCAAATTCTGGCCTCCCTTGGCTACTGCCTGAGCCTGATCTTCCTGAATGTCGCGAAAAGTCTTCGGGATATGGAGCTTTCTGCTTTCGAGATTCGGGAGGGCGGGTATAGATGTCGTCGTCAGGATATGGCAGAGGACTCGCTGAGCTCGATGCGCCGGGCGGCAAAGGAAAGCTATGTTTGCTGGTTGGGGCTGGATAATGAACTCGCCCTGAAGCGGCTGAATCTGATCGAGGTTTTGGGCTCATCGGCTTGGAAATTCTCAAAGGCTCGACGGTAGGGCTGTCTTCTCCATTCGAATTTGAAGGCCTTGAGAAGAAGAGCTCCTCATCGGGCTTGCCTTGACGGCCGGCCATCGTCAGGTACGGATCTGGACGATCCAATGAAGATTTGGTCAGTTAATGCACGAAGTGTTATTTATAGGATGTTGTTGAAGCAACGGGTAAGGTAAGCTGTTGCTCTTGAAGCACAGAGAGATCGCTGCGGGTAAGGCGGGGGTCTATCAGAATGAGGTCGGATTTGCTGCGACCGCGATATAGGCCGCCGACGATGCAGGTAGGGAAAGCTGCCTTAAGTCGTGGAAAGATGATATGACATGAAGAAGCAACCGAAACACAAGGAGACGCAATATTTCAGCAAGCAAGCAGATAGGGTAAGCTGGCCATTCCACGATAGACTCGCACCAGAGCAGATTGACGCCCACGCTCGCTCGCTCGCCCACGCCGGCCCATGTCAAGGTGGTGAGAGCTCGTGAGACTCGGACAGTATGTATGATTGGCGGGGCTGAAAGCGCTGGCATCTTGGCCACTCATCACTTTGAAGCATCCCTGCCGGCGGCTAGAGAGAGGCGCAGAGGAGAGGGGGAGAGAGGGCATGGCATGGCATGGTATGGCATGGCACTCTATGAGTATGAGTATGAGTACGAAGGTACCTAGGTATTTCGCTTGTGTTAGTATCAGACTTCAATTTGTTTTGTTCGAGTAGAGATGCGATGCGATGCAGCTGGACAAGACGAAGGACGAGGGTCAGTTACAATGGACATAGAGGAACGGTGGAGGAGAGGTCTCTCAATCCCATATCATGTCATGTCTCTCACGTTGCCTCTTCCGCGAGATGGCAATTAGAGTCCAGTACCATTACCATCTCGTCGCGTCGCGCTCGAGTCCAGATACGGATCAACACACAGCGCTTCGCTTTAGCCCCCCCAACCTCCCGCGAACTGTCAGCGGGCGCGGTGGATCGATCAACTTCGCTTGTCTAGCCGTGACAAGACAGGACAGCCCTAGGCTGACAAGACAGCTAGAGCGAGTAGGTAGATTTCGTCGAGCGACGAATCTAGGATTGTGCTTTGTGCTTTACTAAAAGTCCCAGAAACACAAGATCGCATTACTATGCCGTGCAAAGGAGCTCGGAATGATATCTACTGCGACGAAAAACACATTCGAGGAAAATGAAGGTCGCTCGCTTAGTCACCCGTCAACTCCAGTACACAGGGACAGGGGTACAGGTCCCAAAACCACTTTAGCTGCCCCCGGCCCTGCTGTCTCGCTTACACGTCGCGTCCCTAGCTGTGCCTGTGCCCGCGGATCGCGTCTCGGACGCGACTGACATTTCCATGTCCTTCTCACTTCACCTCCATCCCGACCCTCCACTTGTACCTTCCATCACAACTATCTCCTCGACCTCGACCCCTCCCCAACATTCGCAGCAAGAACCACTCGACGACACAATGGCACCTGCTGTACTAGGAAAGAGGACTCGAAGCTCCACGACTTCTGGTTTGTCTTCTCCTATCTCGAGTATTGAACTCCACTAATTGCAGCTCAGCATCGAAACGCGTCAAAACCTCCCACCAACCTGAAATCTTCAACGACGAGAACGAGAACCCTCTTGTAACGAAGGTCACACCCGACAAAGTTCAAGATGGAGAGCTCATGGAAATTGATGAGTCGACGCCCGCCAAACACGGCGCTGCTGGACGACGCATTCAAAACCCTACTCCTCAGACTCCACGACACCGCGATGCACTCTCGAAGGCTGTTCCAATCACACCTAGGCATCGTGTTATGCTTGCCGGAAAGCCCTTGACTCCTGGGACTCCGCGCACGCCACTGACACCTGGCGGATCTATCACGACAGTCTACAGCAAGGCAAGACAATTGTTTACGCGTAGCACTGAGCCCGGACGACTTGTAGGTCGGGAGGGTGAGAGGGAAGAATTGACAGGCTTTGTCCAGGAATGTATCACCAAGGCGTCCGGGGGTTGCACATATGTCAGTGGACCGCCAGGGACTGGAAAGAGCGCAATGGTCAACGAGGTTACGGAATCATTCGAGGCATCGTCTATTGTCAAGAAGGCATACATCAATTGTATGAGCATGAAGACTTCCAAGGACTTGCAAGGAAACCTACTGGAGAACTTGTGCGAAGGAATTGAGGTCCTCGAGGGAGATGAGATCAAGACTTTGCAGGGAATGTTTGTGTCCCGGAAGAAGGACAAAACGGTTTATGTTGTTACTCTGGACGAAATCGACCACATCCTCACCTTGGACCTGGAGATTCTGTACAAGCTGTTTGAGTGGTCCTTACAGAAGTCTTCGCGCCTTGTGTTGGTCGGAATTGCGAATGCATTGGACATGACAGACCGATTTCTTCCTCGATTGAAGGCTCGGAACTTGAAGCCGCAACTACTGCCATTCCTTCCTTATAGCGCCGTCCAGATCAAGACAGTCATCACAACTCGACTGAAGTCGCTCATACCCGCGGACAGCCAGACACCAGATTACGTTCCTTTCCTTCATCCTGCAGCAATCGATCTCTGTTCCCGAAAGGTCTCCAGCCAAAGCGGAGATTTGCGCAAGGCTTTCGATATTTGTAGACGAGCCATCGACCTAGTTGAAACGGAGACTAAACAGAAGCACGATCAAGCTTTACTTCAACAACTTGAACAGCAATGTCCATCCAGCCCGTCCAAGAGACCACTTGAAGAGAACGCAAACTTCGCATCCCGAGCTCCGATCGCCAGATCTGTAACATCAAAGGCTCTGGCCCAATCACTAGGAGCTCTCACCGTTGAGACCGCACCCCGAGCACTCATCTCGCACGTCAACAAAATCACCTCGTCCACCTTTGGCAATGGCGCCAACCAGAGACTCAAGACCTTGAACCTCCAGCAGAAAGCAGCTCTATGCGCTTTAGTAGCGGTTGAGAAAAGCAAGCGAGAAGCTGCCGCAAACGTCATGGCCACACCTTCCAAGTCCAAAAACGTAGCTCCTACTATCAAAGCCCTGTATGACATCTACTGCAAGCTCTGCACGCGCGATTCTATCTTGCATCCTCTTACCAGTACGGAATTCAGAGATGTGATTGGCAGCTTGGAGACCCTTTCTCTTATCAGTGCTGTGGATGGCCGGAATGGATCCTTTGTTGGGTTGAATGCTGGGCCGAGAAAAGGACGCGCTCCTAAGTTTGGAGGGGGGATTGGTGTTGGTGATGAGAAGCGTGTAGGGAGCTGTGTCAGCGAGAAGGAGGTTGCTCAGGCTGTCGAGGGTTTGGGCGCCGGGATCTTGAAGAGTATTCTGCATGGCGAGGGATTGGATTGGTGATTGCTTTGTATGACTTGATTTTGTCTTTTGGGGGATTGATTATGGTGTTTTGCATAGCGATCGGGTTGATTCTTGGCTTGGGAACAGTATAGCATAGCATTGCTCGGTGGAGACAATATGGGATACATGGCGTCGGTTCGGTATACTTGTATAAAATAGGATAGGATAAAGAGTGAGACACTCCTCTTGATGGATAAGAGAACAGGAAATACAAAACGTGTAATTTGAAGTCTTTACATTGTAAGCTGGCGTGCTTCGTTCATATGTGTGCGTAGCTAGTTACTGGTGCTAGAAATAGGTAGACGATTTTTGTAAAGCTGGTAATTTTCATATAGATGTACGACGTCAATTTCGCGATTTACAAATTTCTCCGAGCCATCGTATTGTAAAGCGAAGTTCTGGAATGGCTTTATGACTCTAGAATTCAGGTAAGGCTGGTATCACGAGGCAAGCCGCGTGATGTTCGAACCAGCTGCTTTACTTTTCCACGACATCGGAAGGTACCTAGTGTGGTGACCATCCTGGCCTTTCCTGTATGGCCACCTCCCTGCCAGAATAGTGTATCTCTCGCAAGCATTACAGAAAACTCAAGGCTTTAAAACTGACTGGCTTCTTGATGTGGACAACACGCATGGTAGGTCATATCTGCTCTCTCTCTCTGGTCTGCAGTCTGTGTATTGATTTTTTTTCATTGGTTTAATATCTCTCTCTGAAGTTTCCTACATCTTTCGTACCTCGCTAGATGTCACTCAATCAGAGGTTCCTCTATCTCCGATTCGCCTATCGAGATCTACAATAGCCTCTTCTGACGCGGGCTGTGTTTAGTCCCAGATCGTGTATACCATAGCCATAATAGACCAAATCATGTTTTCATAGGATTAATAGCCAAGTTTTGATTGCATAGGATGGATGTATGCGATATAAAAAAGGAAAGAAGGAAAAAGGAGAAGGATCGTGAGTATTGCTAATACAGCATACTGAGTTGAAATTTCACGATTTCCTGAATGACAGCACTTACACATGGCCAATTTTCAAGCTCCACGCCACTGGTCGCTTTCACATCCATTAATTCCGCACTCAATGTACCACTCGAGATCCCAGCTCAGGAAGTACGCAGAATGCTCTGTTAAGGTCGTCAGAAGCCTTGCTACAAACTCGATACTGGCTGCGACGAATTGCAATGCTGGCTGAGAAGAAAGGAAGAAGTTCCTACTAAAGAGGGATGCAGAATTGAGAGAACAATTAGATCAAGAATAGCGAGTAGAACTTAGTGCAACTACATCTCGCGAGAAAAGTAACTGCGGGGGAAGACGGATGAGAAAGACGCAACCTTCATCAAACGTGAATGCACCTGATGTTGTCCACTACACACTATATGTAGTATGCTGGAGCGTGAATATGGTAAGGAAGAGAAGTACTCGATGCCGATCCAAATTAATCACAGCAAAACCTAAATTGTAAAAAATAATAAACTTGCAGTACAGTGAGAATGACAGCGACATAGACAGCTCAGCAATGACATACGTGACTCTCTTTCCAAAGCGTGTACAGTATACCCTCATAAACGCAGGGTCTCCTAAGGCGATAAAGATTTCTTTTTCTTATGCATGTAACGATAATCTGTCTGATTGTAGACAATGCAGGGTCTCTCTCCTAAGGTGAGTATATTTTCTTTTGCTATGCATGCAATGCCGATGTCCAAGTCCCTGATTTTTGAGAAAACCAAGAAATCAACTTGGAGTTAAATGCCAAGGGAAGAAAAATGCATGTGTAACAAGAATACCAAGTCGGGGAGTAAGTCGGGGAGTAGGAGTATTCAAGTGGCGCAGCAAATGAACGTGAAGAAGATAACGAAAGCAGATCGGACCTGGCCTGTTCGGTCCGCTGAAGCGAAGAACATATCTCGTAATGCAGTTTCGCAGTATGAAAGAATAGGTTGAGCGAAAGTACCGAACCCATTCCGGGGCATTTGAAGATGACCAGAGCACTGTTCTGAAAGGGGTTTTTTTTTTTTGACTTCAGAGTATTCGTTCGACAGAAGCCCTTAGAGATTTATACGGTCTGCCAATTCGTGCGGTCTGCACTCCACCGAGGACGGATTCACCGAGGCATGGATCTAGTAATTTGGGTATCAGGTAGTGTCTTGTAATAAGAGGCTGGGAAGCGAGATGAAATTATGTCTTGAAGACTTCTTGCCCCAGCTAGTAGTAGCATTGATGCCGACGTTCTTATAAGTCCAATAGCCCTCCTCTGAACCCAGCTTGCCGTAACATGAGACAGGACTCAAAGAATGAAATTAGAGCCTCATCACAAGAGACCCTAGCAATCCTTTTTTTGTCAATTCCACTCCCTCCACGTCTGACGAATCAGGCCTTCTCTTCTTTCCCTTCGCTACCTTCACTTGCTTTACCAAGATTTGCATTGGCCTCGTCCACTTTCGCACGTTCCGACTCCTCGAAGCTGGCTAACAGATCGTCTATCTTCTTTTCGAGACTTGTCAAACTAGACTCCATCGCCTGCGCCGTCTTCTTTTAATTTGAGACATTGTTAGTAAATGTAAATATAGAGGTCTTGTGGTCAGAACAAAGGACTGAATCCTTGATCTCAGAACTTTGGGGGTTTGAGAGTGGTGAAATCATACTTCTCCCCTGAAAGAAATTTCTGTCAGTAATTTTTCTGCCTCAGTACGATCGAGAACGAGGTGTTGTGAGTACAAGAGATCAGAGATGCGGACGCTAATAGCTTCTGGACCATTTGATAGCGACGGCGTTGGTGTCACAATTCATGAGCCGGAAGGTTGGCTCCTTGAAAGGAAACAATCCTGTTGTACTGACAGGTTTGCGAGGTGGTCTAGATCTAGACGAGGCTGCGATGCTGTGGATCTGAGAACCTAGACGTGTGTCTAGATCCAAGCTTAAATCTTGTCTCGGGGTAGGACGCCATTCCTTATGGCATGCAGGGACGATGAGAAAGTTGGATGGGCTTTCGAAAATACTGGGATCGGATTGGATCAGAAACACGTACTTGGCCAATTCCTTCAGGGTCTGGAACTATGGTTAGCTGTGCTGTACTATGGCCCTATGCAGGCACGTGCGCATGCAGGAGAATTTGTGCTGCCGTGGCGCTGGGAAAGACGATGGCATTCTGGAATAGGTTGCCCGCAGAATTGTCATTGCCATGATTATTACCATTTACCATGCAGACAACTATGCCATGCCAAGTTGGCACAGCCTCATCTCCTGACTGGAGCTGTAGCTCCGGGCCATCGAAGATATGAGGCGTATAGCGTATAGCCGTGGGTATGGACAAGAATCATGTCGCAATCACTACGCGTAACACTGGTATCGCAACGAGACGAAAACAAAGACATACCTGTGCTAATCATGCTCGTCAGAAGCCGAGACGGCAGTGACTTCACTGGATGAGGACATTTTTCCGAGAGGAGCGTCCCTGCTTCGATGGAGCTGGAGAAGATGTGGTTGCGAGATAATAGAGTGAGGAAGCCTGTTGAGTCCTGACGGGGTTTGCCTCAGGATCATTCGCTTGAGATAATTGGCTGCGATTCAGATGCCCTTGAAGATGCGTGGGCGGACGGCAAGGGCAACTTCTGGATGAATGGAGATGGGAGATCGGGGGATCGGTAATCGAAGATTGAACATCGAAGATCTGGAAAGGAGAATGGGAAATTGAGATGGTAATTGCAGGTTTAATATAGTTTGTTGTCCTTTCTCATTACGGTCGCCTGGCTTGAGAAGGCCCACGCTACTGGATTACTGAGGAAGAGCACCGCAGATGTGCACATGGCTTGCTTGTTCGTTACTGCCTCTTCAAGCCACGATGATCTACCTAGGTATGGCAGCTTTACCAACATCGTCTGAAGCAGCTGATTGGAGTTGTAGTGGTGCAATATATATGCAAAAGCCATATCACGTTCATACGATATTAGCATTATTTGAGACTTCTGATATCTTCAGACCGGCCGAAGTCAACAGTACATTAAGTATAGCCTTTTGTAGAGTGCAATCCACGAGGAAGCTGAGGATTCTATAGGAAACACCGGTCTATTAGGCTGAATCGTACTTTGTTTATACCAATTAGAGGTTCGGGGATGCTCCGAACCCCAACAATGAATTCATGCAAAGAAGTTCGGGATGTCGCATCAGTAATCCAATACTGGAATCCGTAGTTACCGGCATAGTACTAGCCGGCCCACCTCCAGTTTCGCTCGGGGCTCGCTTACTGTCGGGGAAAGCGAATGTCACAGGCAAGCAAAACTGTCACAGCTCAGATAGCCGAGGCAGTCTTTTCCCACCAAA
>JACBAH010007416.1:0-29740 GCA_014282315.1 Neospermospora avenae | reverse complement strand
CAAGGGGTAGGTACAAGCCATTATTTGGTGAAACAGAGAAGAAGGCAATAACCATAACACTGACGCTCTTTTGTCAGATACCTCTACCACTAAGCCGCTGCCATAGTTGTAACCGAACCGAAACGCTAGGATGGAGGCGAGGTCCCGACGCTGCTGAAACATTGTGTAATACTTGCGGAATACATTATGCTAAATTGATAAGAAGAAGTTGATTACCGATTCCTAGGGGTATGGTGGGAGTAATTGAAGGGGGAAACACACTGTTGGCCAGGTTGGCCAGGAAGTGAATTTGCACCTCACTAGGAAGGTATTAACGAAGCAGTTGAAAGCGGTCCATGTGAATCATGGAGGGTCCTAGTCCGCACTAGTCGTAATATTGTACCTTTCGAGCGGCGTGTTTGTGCTGCGACTTCTATGGAGCAATTCGCAAGTCACCGATCATTTGATAACGCGAGGAGTGGTTTCTTGGTAGAGACTTTTGAAGCTATCAACATTCCTAAATGTACTAGAGATATGGACTGTTTCCATTGGTTTCGATGTTCTCCTTTGCCGTGCACGCCAATGCTTGCTTATCCGGATCACAAAGAACTATGACCGTGATCTTGACTCGGAGTTGAAGGCAACAAGATTTGTGTAGCGGTAGTAGGCCAATGTCAAATGTTTAACCGTAGTGTTAGGGCAAACGTACTGTAAAGCCTTTGTAGCCTTATGCTTTGCTTTCCGGACGTTTGACACTATTCCCGTCTTGTCTCTGTCACTACTCAATCCTGAAAGCCCCTTCGCACTGTTTTCGTCTCTCGCAAGCTTCGTGAAGAAACTCTCTTGCATCTCTAGTGCTTGCATAACGTTTTCTACCTCTTGAGGAAAATGACGCAAATGGTCTCGTCGTCTACGGTTGCGATGATCAAGCTTTACCTTTTGATCTTCCTTTTCTTGTTGGGTTCTCTCCTCGTTTGCTTTCGTCATAAAATATCGTGGGCGTATAGACGGTTTCGGTTTAGATACACCAGCAGGGTCCTAGATTCTGGACGGCATCATTCTAGACGGTATCATAAGGATCATTACCACTTCAAGTGAGTATAAGTAGGATCAGGGATTAATGTACCTGGATTTCTGTTATTGTCATCGTTCGGACAACCGCTCGGTTCGTGGATATCAAAAATAGCTACGTTACTTGGCTACAAATTTTCAATGGCAAGAAGAGGCTGACCCAGACGCTTCTGTAGTGTATGCTAAAGCGAAACACATGTATAAAAAGGTACCCTTTGTTTCCTACTCATCAGTGAATCATTTTTCAATTCGAGCTGAGAAACACACTTGAACAAAGGCCACTTGTAGGCTCGGCACTGATTGAAATCACAAGATACCATCACATAACAGATAGTTTGATGGTTTCGAGGAAAACGGCAGTGGAGCATGAGCACGGTGCAGAGGTTGGGTTCAGAAACAGGGTGCAGAACAGGGGCAGAGAGTGACCCGCTATAATTTCAGGCGGAGCCACTCTTGCCACTAGTTGATGAATGTATGAGGTCTCATTTCACATCTCTGTTCATGAAATGGCCCCGAGCAGAGGGTGATTGAGTAGGATCGACTCTTTCTTTCTCGCACGTAATTCAGCCCCCAGTCCCACGAATGGGCCATGGATCATTCCCCTCTGATTCTTGATGGTTGCACTCTGGACTACCCCACTCTATACCTTCTCGAAGCGAAGGTCAGCTCGGTGGTCCATCACCAGCTCGTAGGTGATGATGACCATCTCGAGGCCGGTGTGTCTAAATTTGGCTCATCGCCTTGATTTGACGGGGGCCATTTCAGGTTCTCTTGATATGACCAGGCTCTAAATCCAGAGTTATCACCACTAGAAGCCAGCCTTCAAGTGGGTCATCTTCAAGCGGAATGGAACAGAACCTCTTGAATTCTATGGATGACACGAAGGTCAAAGCCTACGACCAGAGAATAAAGAAAAAGCGAGAGAATGAGGGAATCAATAATAGGCAAAAGACGTTGCTCAATAAGGCACATGAATTAGGGGAATTTGAAGGTGTCGAAGTGGTAGTGATTGTCAGGAAGTATGGCAAATATACGACTTATGTATCCGAGGGCTTTAAATCACAGCAGCCGTCATTCAAAGAGATAGTAAGTCGAACGCTGGCTTGCTTGAGGCACACGACAGTGCTAATACTCGTCTAGCAAACCGCCTATCCCCTCCCGAAGAACTTTCTACCTCAAGACATCGAGAACTGCCGTTCCAAAAGATCCAGAGGCCGGAACTTGCAGGGAAGAAGAGCTAGGAAGCCAGTGGGAGAACCTCTGAATGGATAGAAGATCAAGAAGCTTCGAAAATAAAAAAGCCAGCCGCATATGTAGACAGGATATAATGCATGGTACTTCAATACATCATTCCGCCTTCAAGAGCCCATGAATTTCCCTAGATTGACATATATGCATATGTCAAACCGGACTGACACCCAAGCAGGATCAGATGGAGAACTTGAAGAAGGGAACGAGAAGCAATGAGGGAGATCACTGAAGGAGGCAATGAGACCCAAAGACATCCATCTACATTTTGCATCAATCCCGCTACCTCCCTTCCCGAGCTGCTTCTTACAGCTTCAAGAGTTACGCGTCAGGCCATTTGATCATTCAGTGCGCAGGATCTTCTCATCATACAGGTCCGTTCCATGACGAAGGTCCCGCCACTTCAGGTAGTTGAATAAATCGTGAGCAGGATTCAAGGAAGCCCGAAGAGCACATCTTTCCTAAGGGCTTCGAGTACTGTATCAGAAGATCCTGTGGCATGCGAAAAGCTTCTTCCAATGGGCCCACAGGAACGGTCATAATGTCACTCTGTAATGCTCTAGTATTTTCAGCAAGATAAAAGCCTATCTCAGTAACAAAGTAGCCTGATGTATAAGCGTTTTCGCATCTTATTATCGGTAGGAACGGGTATCGACATGGATGGACTATGAGCATAGCTTTCTCCCTTTGTCCTCTTTCCCATTATGCGGAAACACGTAAGAAGTTAGGGTGGAGAAGATGTGAAGAAAGGGAATGCTCAATAGGTGTTCATAGAACTATGATGACAATGATGTACTGGTGCAAGAGCGAAAAAGATGGAACAAGTAGTCTCTGCGGGGTATATCAAAAATAGAACTCTCACATCGTTGATCTTATGTGACGTCGCAGCCACTCTCCAGCCTCAGTAATCAGACCCCAACCTACCCGGCTTTCGCAAAATTGAAGCCCTATTTAGACAATTGGCATTGCGCGTGACGTCGAAATGGGAATTCGACTTCGACTGAATGGTGACGGAATGGTAAGCACTGCATAAAATTGTCACATGTCCCAAAGAGCAATAGAACTTAAGGATGTGGAATGCCCGAGATAGTCTACGGATTTCTACCTCCATAGAAATAAGTAGTGATAATGTATAAATCAAGAGCAGGCTTGATCCTGTTCATAACGCCATCCTCGGTGGGTAGTGACTGCCGCAAGTGCCACTATCCATTTGAGATCCTCATCCCTCCAATCACAATCTAAGAGCGGATGCTACGATTGTCAGCAACGAATTTTCAGACGATTAGATCTACCTACAGAAAAGAGCTGTTCAAGTGATGTCGCTGACGTGGTCATGGCTAAAAATCCAACCGCATCACCATCAGAGGGCCAATGTTCGAAGTTCTCCAAACCGATAGACCCACTGCTGTTAGGGTATTTCTGCATGAGTTCCATGGTTACATATCCTAAAGCCTTCAGGTCTTGTTTCGATGCAATCGATCTACAAGAGCCGTGACTTGCTATACAATGCATAAGTACAGGTTCAATACATCCATTTCCAACTTACTTATTTTAACAGTACCACCAGCGTCGAGAAGAATGTTTGAGCACTTGTAAGGGCCCGGTTCTAAGCGGTTCGTAGCAATATACAATAACCCGTCGAGAATCTTTTGCAGTCAGCAATGAAATTTGAAGACCAGATGATATTCCTCACCTGCCCTACTATGGCCGCCAGTTGAAGCTCGGTCAAAAAAGGGGGGGAGCATGCAATATGTGCAAGTGAGATGGGATCGTAGCCAAACACCGTAAGGTAGGTGTCGTTGTGGCGGAAACATTCCAGCATTTGATGCAAGTTTCTGTGGCCAATAGACTGTAGCAGGCGGACTTCGTCAGCATTTTGAAAGCGCTTCATCGTAAAGAGATCGTGAGTTGTCTTCTCGGAAACAACCATAACAAAGCTACCAAGACTGAGCTCGAAGACTTGTCGGTAATGATCCCACGGTGAATCCAAGATCGTATCGGGCGTCCCAATAGCTTCGGTACTTGGTACCAGTGCCTGACTGTGTGGTACGGTTTTGGCTTCGACAGTCGACGCTGCAGGTGTATTACCATTAGCATGTTTCGTTCCACGGTACGTCTCTGAAGGAGATGATCTCCTCTTCTTCGATCTTGGTACTACGTCACGAGAGGGTGACGGGTGCTCAGGTATATTGTTTCGTTGTGGTTTCTCATCGTGGGTACAAGACGTACGTCAATAATTGTGTCGCGATTTGAGTTGGTGGAAGCCATACTGAACAAGTGTAAAAAGGAAAGAATTTTGTGAGAGAGTGGACAAACTAGAGTATCCGTGGGATGTCTTGACTGTTCAGCAGTCAGCTTATCCAAGGTGACTTAAAAACTACTGGGGTTCATGGGCGGGGTGGTAACCATCAGTTTCTTGAGGCATCGAATTGGGAGTCATCCATCTCAGAAGGCGTTTTGTAACCCATCAGCTTCTGGAGGCATCATACTCGGAAGTCAATGATTTCGGGAGTGTTTTGGAATCCATTTATCTTGGTGGTATCAATTTTAGCATCCATCAATTGTGAGCCATTATTCAGGAAACGTCCATTTTAGGCCACCCCTTTGAATACTAGAGATACACGTCCCCCCTTCCAGAAGAAACCTCTTCAACCTCAAAGTGACAGAGCAGGAGTCTGTAATTATGAAACAATCTCAAGCTCATGTGGAAGATTCAAGACTTGAGGCAGAGAGACGGCGGACGTTCAGAGGATCCGCACGTATCAGTCTTGACGCACTTCATTTCGTACAACGCAAGCACCGAGATCTCGATGCGAAGCATGTTGAGTATCTGAAAGGGTGCTTTCGAAAAGATCGATGTCGCCGTTTGGAAGTGCAAAATCATATTGAGGCAGAAGGTGATCAGCATATCCTGGATGTTGCCCTTCGTGACTCCAACGTCACGGCCCGTGAGCTCCTGACTAATCAGCCGAACGGATGCCCAGAGTTGATCTTCCCGCGAGGCTTTCAACTCGAATGTCTACATGGACAGCACAGAGTTCAAGCGGCGCGAGAGTTCCTCCTCCCCACTGACAAGTGGTGGACGGTCGATCTCTATACCTCTGGTGAGCGTGGTGCCTCTCTGCTTTGAATGAAAGCTGACCTGCGCCAGACATCAACGAGGACCTGAAAACATGCCTCAACGAGCAGCATTCCAACGAAGACCGCCCAACCGACGGCGAGGCATACTGCAAAATACGGAACTACCACTTTCAACGCAACACGAAGGCTGAATTGCGATGGAAGGCTTGCCTGCGAGGTTGCAGGCTGAAGAACTTGAAGGGGCTTCTTCTGGATGAGAAGTTCACGGCTGGGTTTGACGCCTTGTTGGATATTCCCGGGGTCTGGGATGGCATGAGGCTGACAACTCTACAAAAGATGATGGCCATGGGCTGCAGAGATGTGAGTACACCCTCTTCTTATATGACATGTACTCATCATTGCGCCACAGGAATGTTTGAACTACCTTCGCCGTATCAAGGAGGTGCTTACAGGTCTGGTGGGAAAAGACGCCTTGGGGAGGATCGATACAGCGACAGTGAAAGCACTAGAAGGGAGAGCGCCGGGTGCATCAACAAAGGATTTCAGGGAACTGCAGGGAGGGAAGATATTCAGTGCATTCAGCGACCGCGAACGCGACATGATCTATGAAAGGTTGAAGAGGATCGATGGCCTTGTGCCATCCCTCTTCACCTTTTTCAGGGATATCCAATATCTGAAGCTCTGCGTCGATTGCCTCAAGCGTTTGGTCATTGTCCCTAAACGCGAGAGTGTCTGCGAGACTCTTGCGCGCACCTACTCCAATAAGAACCAGAGGGATGGCCACGTTAAAATCCAAATCACAGAAGACTCCTTCCTGTACCGGGCTGGAACGCCCGCGGACTGCATAGACCTGGGGATTCGACAGCTCGTTGCCCTAGCTATGCGCAAGTACCCTGCCATGGTCGCAGACCATGTCAAAGAAGATCCTGTTCAGACAGCGCTTACCAAGGCGGACTCCGCTGTGCTGCGCAGCCTTGCCGACCTCGCACATGAACTAGGATTTGATAGTCATGAAATCCGTGCCTTGAAGGAGCATCCGACCCGGAGCACTGCACGACTTGATAGCCCACCACCACCTCTCCATGTCACGTCTGGATGCGGTGTAGCAGTGCCTGCCAGATCTGGCATCCCTCGCACAAAGGCGTACGAAGAGGACCGGGACTGTTTGTTTATCACCGATCTTCACAGTGAACAGCAGCATCGAGGTGAGGGCATCACATCTTTCTTTGTTCGAAAATCGGTATATCTTGCCTTCTTTGGCCGACCGATGAGCACAAGTGGTGGTAATGATAGCTCGGTGCGAGGCGAATCCAGTCCCTGCAGTCCCGAACGCCCTGGTAGTGACAATGCCTCAGGAAGTCCTGGACATATGGAGGATGACATTGAGGGGATTTTGTCCACTTACGCTCAACGCGGCGAGAATGACGGGCCACAAAGTCCTGCGGATACTGAAGGTACCGATGATGCCTTGGATAGATCAGGAGAGCGAGAGTGGGCGAGCGCAAGGGCGAGAGAAAGGACGAAGGAGCGAGATAGGAAAAGGGAAGAGCGGGAAGAGCGGGAGAGGGAAGAGCGAGAGAGGGAAGAGCGGACAAGGCGTGAGCAAGCGAATTTAGCACAAGCAGAAGCTGAACGCGGACAAGTCCAAGCACGTCTGGAAAAAGAGCGACTCGCGCGGGACAAGTTCGAAGAAGAGAGGAGAAAGCTGGAAGAGCATAGGCTGGAGGAAGAGGGGAGGAGGTTGCAGAGGTTGGGCGAACAGAGGTTAGCCGAAGAGAAATTAGAGGAACAGAGGCAGGAGGCAGAGAGGAGGAGGCTCGAGGAGCAGAGGCAAGAAGAGGAGAGGAAGAGGCTGGAATCGCAGAGGTCAGCGCAGGAGACAATCTGTATCAACTTCTTCATCCGGGAAAGGAGTACTTGGAGACATTTATCGCCAATCCAAGTCAATCCAGCAGAGCCGTCTGAAATCACGCGTATTGCCAAAAAATACATGTGGAAAGGCATTCGAACTTTTAATACGAGACTAAGACTACTACCTCCCCAGGATTGCTTCCAAGCAGTTTTCGACGACAGGACTCACACCGTACTGCTGATTCCGAACGACTTCGGCATCGATGAGGAAATAGTAGATTCTGCCCGGAAGCTTCACGCAGACGCAAGAAAGAGAGTTCTTGGATTGAAACGCATGGCTACAGATGACATATCTCAATTCCATCATTTGCAGAAGATACAGGCTCTGAATCCATAAATATGAAGAGCAAAGTCTGACCGTATGCATGAATTCACAAGCTCATTTATGACCTTCAAAAAACCATGATCTTCATATGTGCTACAGATGGACGAAGCCACTTGGTGGGGTAACGACAAGCACCACGGAGGTTTTCATGGAGGAGATCCAGACCAAATCCTTGTCTCAAAGTTGCATGTGGCAGTCTAATATTACAGTCTAGATCTGGCCCTTATCAAGTGATTCCCTGCAATAAGCAGGCATATGCTTAATTCTGCCGAATGCTAAAGACATGTACAGTACTTGATTTGGGTTCATACATTTCAAACTTGGCGCCTGGCATCATCCAGACAGAAACCAGTAGCGTTCAGCATGCAGCAACGTACTCGATACACCACTTCCTGCCCTGTTATCTAGCTAGGGGAAAAGATAAATGCCGATTAAACATTAAATCTCTCCGAGAATGCTTCCAATGGTTTTACGTCTCTCTTTATCATGAGACTACTTGCTTCGCAAAGGGCGACAAGAGTTTCTGAGCCCCCAGGATTCGCCAAAAAGATGTGCTAAAGGCTGGTATTAGCCTTGACTTCTCACAAGAAAGTCAAATCCTCACGTCGAGTAATTCTTCTGCGGTTGCCCACGAGGTAGCTTCAAGGAAGTCTATCACCTCATGCGACCAAGCACGCACCCCAGTGGCTTCCAAAGTCTCTTGAGTCTCATTCATCATCGATAATATGAGCGGTCTAAGCGAAGAGACATCTGCGGAAGACCCCTCGCCGTCAATTATATCAAGAGTAGGATCTTGGAGATGAGGTCAGCCCAGGCGGTTAGGTTCGGATGACTCGTACCTATCTTGACTTTGCCCTCACGAGAAATTCGAACGGTTCTTCCTGATATAGTCGAGTCTCCTACGTTACGGGACTTGATAAAGCATATTCCAGCTAGTATCTGCACTATCAAAACTAGTCTATAATTCATCTCGAACAGATCTTGACTTACCTGACCTATTATGTAGGCTATCTCACGCTCTGTTGGATAGAGGCCATTTTCGAGCATTTCCTTCAAGGAAAAATCTACGTTCTCGCTGACAGTTAATACCTGACCTTCAAAAAGGTAGGCTTCATAGTAATCAATAAAATTACGATGCTGGACCTGAAGAATGTCGTTGGGAAAGGTCGATATAGGGCATGGGCAAGTTCGCATGACACGGGCGACGGTATTATGATTGCAAAGTACTAGTATTCGTTCTGCGTCTAATTTGAGAAATGGCTTGTAAAAATACCAAGGGTTGCAATGGTAGATGGGCATTTCTTGTGTGCTCGAGACCCAGAAACAATGCAGTCGAACTGGAGGCGGATGTTGGGTACGGCACGGGGATTTTGATCGGCACTTTCGCGTCCCCTGAGACGCGGAATCTGGAACACATCCGACCTCTGGCTCGACGCTGATGGTAAGACCTCTCTTGTCGACAGCTGCGCTTGTTGTAGAGGGACAAGACTGCATTTCTTGATGATTCTTGTTTAATGCTCGACGAGACCATGTATTAGGACGGAAACGAGTAAAGAAGGAAAACAAGAAGGGAAAGAAGCATGCGACTATCCTGTACGCGTCGATCACGTGCAACACTGTGACCAAGCAGTACTGTTGGCTAGGAGGGGACCTCCTTGCGAAACTAGGGTGGTCACTTTTGGTGGTCAGTCTTGATGCTCACTTTTGGTAACTACCACGGGTCATCGTCCACCATCAGAAAATAGATGACGCTTGCGGAATGTCCTCCAAGCTGGTGACTCAGACATCATTCACAGCCATTTTCTGAGGACCGTCAGCTTCAAACGCTGGAGTGGTCAATTGCTAATTACTCTCTACACTCTAATCACGCGGTGATCTTTTTTGGTCCTGATGATCGACACTCAACTTGAAGCTCTCCATTGTGGTCCACTTCAGCAAGCCATTCCAATAACTCCAAATTCTACTCCTATTTTGTCGCTTGATCTATGCTCATTTTGTCATATGCTACATCAATGGCCATTTTACAGGGTTACAGGGCATCCCCGCTGGAAATCATAATTTACAGCACAATCTTAGGTCGTATTTGAGGTACGATTACAAGTCGTGATTCTGCAGTCGATTTGCCCTCCTCCCTCTCTCCTCTCTCTTCTCTCTTCCTCCCTATCTCTTCCTTCCCTCTCCTCTCTCCTCACCCTTCTCCTTCCTCTCTCTCTTCCTTTGTCTGCACCTCCTCTCATAATCACCACATTCGTTCAAATTTCGACATCTCCTGTCTCTACGATGGACATCATTCCAGTGTGCGCAATTACTGCAGGAGGCATCATCTCTCTCTTACTCCTTAATCGTCTTCATCCGTACGTTGTTCGATTCGTGGGGTACTTGTCGGTCCTCGTTTCAAAACATCTCACGTATCCATACCTTCTTCGCCGACATCGATTCTTCGGACCATGGAGCCGAGCAGGGGTAGCTCTACAGACCACTTTCTTTTCAATAAATATCTTTTCTATCAATTTCATTGTATCTATTTTCCCTGTTAGCCTCAGATGGTCTAAACCTGCGGAAGCAGGGTCTCGAGCTGGCACTCTCGCCTTGATTATACTCATCCCTCTCCTTGCTGGCGCCCACCATGCCTTGCTCGCAGACCTCATAGGGCTTTCGCTGCAGAAAATACGAATAATTCATCGCTCCATGGGCCTCGCTATGTCCCTGCTCTGCTTGCTGCACGTGCTCCTTGCCCTGGCCTCGAAGGACCCCTTTTCTTTGGATAACACTCAAGATCTGTTTGCCGTCATCGTAGGTATCTATCCTCAAGCAAACAGCGAGTACTAACAACTGCATAGGGAGGCTCTTCACTCGGCTTGCTCCTTCTGCTCGCATTTCCAATTGTCCGCAAGCTCTCCTATGAGGTCTTCCTTCGTACCCATCAAGCGCTTTCACTGCTCTTGACATTTGCGATATGGCAACATCTGCCCTCCGATAAAAACTTCCCTCGTGGTTATATCTATATCTCTAGTGGACTATACGTGGCTATGCTCATTCTACAGGCTGGAAGTGTCGTCTTCCACAATGGAATCTTCCGCCATCACCTCTCCCGAGCAGTACTGAGGCACGACAACGGTGCAGTCAAGATCCGCCTGAAGCTTCAAAAGCCGTTAGAGATTGGTCCGGGTACTTATATCAATCTGTGGATACCCGCCGTAAGCTTTGGGGCTTTCCTGCAAAGCCATCCGTTCATGGTGATCTCCTGGGGCCCTGGTAAGCAGCACATCATCGATCTCCTCATCGAGCCTCAAAGAGGTCTGACTCGCGATCTGTTGTATCATGCAAAGAGGGACCACGCCGCAGATTTTCTCGTGATCTTCAGTGGACCTCATGGAGCGAGTGTGCCTATGGACGAGTACGAGAGTATTCTGATGGTGGCGAGCGGGTTCGGCATCGCGACGCACTTACCATACCTGAAAAGATTGATTTATGACTACAACTCTCGCCGTGTTCAGGCTCGTCGGATCCATCTGGTCTGGCAGATCCGGCACAAAGGTCAGATTCTCGAGGCGCCTTCGTAAAAATACTAACGAGATTAGCCGATGCGGTTGTAGCCCAGTCACTTTTGAACGATGCCTTGAAAGATGACAGGTTAGATGATGGTTGTGTAAGTCTTGAAATCCTTACTAAAGGTCCATCGTTTAGCTGATGTTCAGATTCTCTCCATCTCGATTTACCTAGAGTCCAATGACATCCCCACGTTCCCGTTCGGCAAACGTGCAACAATTTATCCGGGCGTGGCGCCACTGTCGGGAATCTTCCTTGAAGAGGTGCTGGGAAAGCATATCAAGAAGCCCGAGGTCGATACGATACAGTATGGGACTAAGGCGATAGGTCTAAGGAATCTCAAGACAATTTTAGAAGACGCTGAAGATATAGAGTCTATGGATCAGAGGAAGTCAGCGAGGGAAGGGAAGATGCTTGTCACAGGTAAGCGACTTATATCTTGGAATTGGGCGACGGTTAATGTATTGAAAGTTTCTGGCTACGACGACATCCGAGACCAGCTGCGGGATCTGACGCGAGAATATCTCGAGGATGGTGTTAGCCTGGTAGAGTTGGATTATCAACCGAAGTAGAATTAGATGGAAGACAGTAGCAGCATAGATAGATAAATGCAATGTCGTTCAAAGAAGGAATTCAGCGTTTGCTCTTGCTCCCTTCAGCTTCATTCACATTGATTATGGTGACAGCATAATTGGTGCGACAGTCACAGCAGCTTCTAGGCACGTACCACAACTAGAAGCAAGTTTTTAGAAGTATACTATGTCTGGAAGGAGAAAGCTTCTGGCAGAGAGAGTCAAGAACGTATGCGTGGGTAGAAGAAAGTTCCTCGAAGCATAAAGGACGTAGAAGAAATAATCTAGAAGATGTATTCTCGAATAGACATTCTTCTAAAATATTTAGGCTGCCAGAAGAAATAGTCTTCTGGAATCTTTCTTCCAGAAGACAATTGCTTCTGGAAGATTTCTTCTAGAAGACCAATACTTCTAAACGCAACCATCTTCCGGAAGACCGTGCCCAGAAGATAGCCTCTTCTCAAAGGATATGTCCAGAAGACCCAAGTCTCTGGAAGAACTGATCGGCAGCGCTGTGGAGTCGAGCCGGTGCAGCTAGAACATTCCATTGAGTACAAGACCCACATAATAATTACACGTCAAAGGGCTAAGGCGCCAGCGCTAGCACGGTTGGGTTGCCAGCCTTATATTAAGGCTAGCCGGCTTTACGGGAGAGCCCGGTTGTGCTAGCCCAGACAATGTGCCGGCCCAACTGAGCTGACACCCAATGTGTGCTCGACCAGGTGTGCCAGCCAGCATTGCGGGCTGGCATCCCTACAGCGGACTCGAATTGAATCACTGAACTTTCTACTCCTGCTATTGCCTCTGAATTGTCAACATGATTAGTTGAGACTACATAAATATTTCAGTTTTGTCCTCGTAGATTCCAAGTTCTGCTCACCCAAGTCGGGTCATAGTAGAACATGTCCAGGCTTCCCAAGTATCAACACGTGACTTACCGCAACCAGTGGTAGCGCATTTCGAGACGAAGATTCATAGACAGAGGAGAGAGAGGATTATGTTGAAGTTGAAAATTTGGGGGGGATCGCTGAGACCCTGTAAAATGGCCGTTAATATAGTGTAGGACAAAAGAAGCATATATCGAGCGACAGATTAGGGTAGATTTTCGGCCTTTCGACTGGCTTGCTAAAGTGGACCATTGCTAACAAAATAGAGAGAAAATAGCTGTGTTGGATTGTGACTTTCGGCGGGGATGTCTGAGACCCTGTACGGAAGGTACTTTTCTGTAGCATATGTCCAAGTAAGCATAAGTTAAGCGACAACGAGGGGTAGGACTTTGAGTTTTTCGCGTAGCCTGTTAAAGTGGAGCAACACAAAGATAACTTGTCCACTCAACTAGAGGACGCAGCAATCGTCACTGGAATACCCGCCCATCTCGTTGCCCACCTGCAGGCGCTTATTCTTGCCAACTGCTTATTGTGGCGGAATGCCGTTTGTGGCTCCGGGCAGAATTTCACTTTGGCCAAGAGGATGCTCCCTGCTAGCCCACTCAGCCTTACGAATGCTTATTTTGGCAGTCCCTCAGAAACAAGTGGGATGATGGATCGTGAAGAGGCACTTCAAAGGGGCTGCTTTGGCACACGATGCCGCAGAGTTAGGCTCAGGTGTGATTACTGTCGTGCAACACAGTTTGTATGACATACGGCAGTACGCGGCTTGGATGAGTCAACACTTTGCTGAAGCGAAATCCTTGTGCGGTCGTGGGACAATATGTGGGCCCAAATTGGCGGAGGTGTTTCGTGAGGAGGTTCCCTACATGCTCCCCAAATAGTGCTGACCAAGAAGGGACAGCTGACACGTGGCCATTTCGCATGAACCCCTCTAATGACCAAGCCAAGTCGCTGCAGCAGTAGTCCTCGATGGCAGACTCTCACACCGTTTCGTTTCTTCCTCCACCAACAATGAGTTGACCACATACAATATGCACCTAGCGAACGTTCCAACCACTGACATGACAGATCCCTCGAATCTCATGGTGATATGGAAAGATATCACATGCGCTCTCATCTCGTCTGGACATGGAGCTGTGCTCCACCATGAACTGAACACCGCCAGCAGGACTGACTACCTACCGAATAACCAGGAGTCATGCGATGTAGTTGAGCAGTCGCGTCGATTGCAATTATCTGCAAACAGTGTTGAGAATGATAAACAGACAAACGAGTTCGACGGCTGGGAAGAGAGCAGCGTTCCAAGCTCGGATGAGAGCGACAGTGATGAAGATATCTACGATGACTTGACCATACCGTCCTATATTATTGACGATGCTGCAGACCTATCACAGTGCCACGTTCGTCCACTACCAAATTTTGAAGAGGTCTTTGCCCAGGAGGAAGTGTATATACAATGCAGAGAACAATCTGCCAGGATTTCTATCCCAGCTCATGTCGAATCAATGTTGATGCCGAACACGCCCTTTGGCCGTGCCAACGAGCCCCCGTCCACGACGATGACATCGCCACCAGACTCGGAACACAATGAGTGGGAAGCCACCGCCGATAATGAGACGACCAAGAAGCCTAACCGTCCGCAGGTGGCAGGTCAAGACGGCCGCGAAGAGAGCATAAGTCTGCCTCCAAAACGAGCACCAGCTTCGCGAAGCAAGCGCTCAACAAAGACCGAAGGCCTACGGGTGAGTGACAAGAAGGACTTGTTACCAGCCCAAGTTACGGTCGTGGCCGGTCTTCTGATCAGCAAGGGCTCCATATCCTATTTTCGTGACAACTGTCGTCTGATATACGAAGGATGGATGTCATACTCCGCTGGTTCTTTGGCCAACAACAACAATTTCGAGCAGTCTCTGATGGCCGCGATGGACCTCGTCCAAGGCTTATTGAAGGGAGACAGGATCCGTCGCCTGCTACTACGATTCGCGTACATGCATCTGGCAAGAACTAGTTCAAATGCAAGACTGTGGCAGCCACGGATCGAATCCAAGGAAAGACTTGTCGAAGTGTAGGTATACGTGATGCCACCGTTGCTATTGACATGTACCTTAAAGCGAAGCAAGATGCAGACCATCTGCAGAGGAGCACGCTGTTGGGTTACTATCGCACTGGTAGGCGGTGGACTGATCTCGCTGGCTCGTCTCCTCTGTTGGTTTTCATCCTGCCTCGAATGGCAGAGACCATCGTGTAAGTACAATCCTTCTGTATTTCTCGTCGAGACTGATCACTTCAAAAGGCAGAACAATTCCATTACCGACTCGACAGTAAAGAATGTATCACATCACATACAGTCCCATCATCCAGGACTCACCGAGGCTCTAGTTAGTATTGGCCAGTGTGCAGGCTTGGTTCCGTCTCACGCGGTGCCCGTTTCAATGGAAGATGTCGTGCTAAGAACTACTCACGAATTGAGTATAATTTTGGATGGAGTGTCGGAGGGTACTTGAGCTCATGCGAGTGGATTGAGCTCAAGGTAGATGTGATTAGATGTGAGCCAGTTATTTATCTAGATTTCTGCAATGTTTTCACCCTTACATCTTAAGTAATGCGTCAGTGGAAAAGCGTGAAGTTTCTAGCAGGTAAGATGGTGTATGCCTTGCCATGTCACACAATAAAACCTGAAAGGATTGTCCTCGTAGTATGCTGGTGAGTCAATGGGCAGTAGAGTTGAACAAAGAGTTTGGTGTTTAAACGTAATACAGGTAGAAGAGTTGAAGGTTATATTGAAGCTGGGCAACGCAGAAGCTGGTACGGGCTCCAGCAAGAGTCTGCCATGATGGATTACGTATGAGCCTGCGAGCCGCGGTGAAAGACAATGAAATGCGTCTTGTGCACGATTGCATCTGCAATTGAATTTAGTTGGTATTTTATGCGTTGAGAGATTGATGTTGGCAGCCAAGAAAACCAAAATTTCAGCCGCTACTTTCTTCTTGCCTCAGGCAAAACCGTGGCAAGATATTCATGTGATATCACATTGAATCGTAAAGTATTTCTACGCGGAATGACAACTGCGGCTTTAATACTTCACGCAAGCTAACAAAGAGGACAAGAGATACGGAGCTGAAGAATAATGTGCGTCGTTAATATTTCTTGGAACGTGATACTGCCGAGATTTCCCCGTTTTTGCTGAGGTTATCGCGAAATCGAGCCAGGATTTGTGCTAGGTAACAGCTCCTAGTTCGCACTTACAGACTGAGATGCGACCCTCGTAGTCTCTCCAAAATCCGCTTGAATATCTTCTGCCAACGCAGACATTTTCTTCCTGCATATCGTAGCGCTTACACGATAACGCTGCGTACATCCTTATACAACCACCACCTGCGAGCCCCGCACGTCTATCGACCCATCGACGATAGTCCGAAATTCCAATGTCCTCAAACAATAGTGAAGACTATTCCGTTGCACAGACTATCCTAGCGGGCCATGAACTTCAGGCTCATGTTGAACGCCTGAGACAGTCTGTCGATATTGAGTCGATTCCAGCGGGACAAGGATGGTCAGTGGTGAAGGGCGAACATGACGGATCAAAAGTACTGGACGATGTCAAGAAGGAGTTCAAGAAGGAGTTTGGCGGCTCTCAGGAGGTAAATGTCAAAAGGGCCTTGATACAGAATAAACGCTGATTAGCTGATACATTGCAGACTACGGATATCGTCGATGCATTCGCCACTCCTCCTGCGAAGCCATACCTTGTATCACGCAGTGTTCAACTCCTGGTGTTTCAAAGTGGGTGGTCGTATCTGGGGGACAACTGTGCTGTCTTGATTCCAGTCCTAATGTCTGGCACCATCAATACGATCATTGAGGAACAAACGAGTCGACGTCGGACAAACCTCACCTTAACGGAAAATTCTGAGATCATTATCAGTGGGAAGAGTTCAATATTGATTCCCGCCAATAGCAAAGCTGTATGCGTCATGCTCGGTATAGGAATAGGAGAGGACAAACGGTGAGGACTACCGGGGAATAGGTGCACGAACGGGGCTATACACTATGTCCTCCAAACTGTTTATTTCGGTTGTCTCTATGTCACTCTAATGCTGGCCTTTGCCTTTGGTATTTCACTCGCCTCACATCCGTGAAGTTCTATCTATGGGTTCCAAACCTGTACTGCTAACCTCTGGCGCATCGAAGACAGGTTCCCATCCCATGCTTCCGAGATCTGGCGCGTCGAATACAGGTTCCCAACCCAGGCCACCAAGGTCTGGCGGATCGAAGACAGGTTCCCATCCCATGCCACCAAGATCTGGCGGGTCAAAAACGGGTTCCCATCCCATGCTACCAAGATCTGGCGGATCGGACACCGCGTTCCGACCCGTGTTGTGAACTGGCAGGCAACCAGCCCACATGTGATTCTCCACCTCAAGGCTCTCGACATCAGTCAGACGGTCGCTATTCATTCCGACGTCCTCTTCACCTGAGATCAGCCTTTTTCAGCTATCTGAACAGTTTGCGAACTTACCTTGAGCCTCTGCCTCGTTCTCTTGCGATAGAGAATGCTGCCGTTTCCCAATGTGTGCAGTGTGTGCTGAATAAGTAAGGCGGGTGTCGTCGCCGCATACCTTACTCGCTACAGCTACCAGCAGCTGGCTGGTGGATGACTCTCCAGAACAAGTACCATCGTTCGTATCTGATCCACGTATTCGCTCTGCCGAGGAATAATGCGAGTCAGCCTGACGAGACCTAGGAGGAGCGACGTGTAAATCTGAGAAAGACAAAGGTTAGCAGACTATACTCGACACGAATTAGATGGCCTCCCCACCGCCATTGCCCTCAGATTCGAATGCATCTCCTGATCCGTAGTCCGAGATAAGTTGACATTGCTGGAAATGACACGCCTCAGTCCCGTTCACCTCCTGGGAATTTTGTCCGTTGAGGGTCGTCCGTCTTGCTACTATCGCGGAACTGTCGGATGACTGTTGGCGTCTCTTGGCAATTGCATTGTTGGTCGATGATCGCTTTCTTTTTTTCGTCACTAAAAGCGGGAGATTCAAAGAGTCTGAGCCATTTTCCAGTGCCAGATTGCGGTATTGTTCGCATAGTGCCCTGGTACTTTCCGTAACATATTGCGTTCCGTAGCCTAGTGCCCGACAGATCTGAGATAGCCTGAGTTCATGAGCATATTACGACGAATAAGTACGAAGGGGTCAGTCTGACGATATACCATCTCCAATTAGAACCTTGATGTACGCGGGAATGAAGAAAGGTGTGAAGTTTGGCACCTCAGATCGCGGGCTGGCTCGAGAATCCTGGAGCTTCATCCCCAACAAGCTTTGGACGAAATGTGGCCCCGAGTCGGTATTGTCAGCAAGGATGCTGTACTTCGAGGTAGAGACACCATCTTCACACGTCAACTTCTATCACTAACAGGCATCTTCAGTATACGTACAGATGAAGAATAATTCACTACCTTTGTCACCAATACCTGCCTTGAACATGTCCACGATTGTGCGATTGACCCATAGTGCGCCACGTCGCAGACGTCTGAGATTGATGTCCTCGGAATCGCTCAGGCATATCTTCATTGTCTTGTTAATTTCATCCAAGGGATAATCAAGAATCTCCAGAACAGCACATAGAGAAACAAGCACAAGCTCCATGAAGCTATGTATCTGACGAAACATATCCGCACGTTCTTGGGTGGCTTTCGTGACAGTTGCATATGCCTGCGCCGATATTATGATTCCCGCTCCAAGTTGGCTCTTGTTCAGTCGTCGAGACTTCTGCACTGGAGCTCCAAAGATGGCAGTGGTGAGCCAAGCAGCCTCGTTATCTGTATGCAGTCTAAGATGTTCTCGTCGCTCGGTCCAGTGTTCTGGTCCCACATCTTTGAGAATCTGGTTTGCAATCTGTCTCCATCTTGGAATCGTGTCACGCGGTTTCGACGCCTCGACAGACTGGATCAGGAAGGGAATAATTTGCAGCTCAGCACTTGACTCGGTCTCGTCGTCAACTGGTGGTGAGGTGGGGAGGGCGATTGAGCAACATTTATGGTGGTGTTCAAAGAAATCAAGCTTCCTGCGAAGAACTTGAATTTCAGACAGCAATGAATTGACATCGTGAGGCATTGTTGGGGTGAGATGATTTGGAGATGAAGAGCGTCGGTTCGCCATCATGCTTTCGGGCTGTCATGATAGCGCTAGTCCTGATTAAGAAGCAGACAGCTGGGTTTCTGTCTGCTGCCTGATTGGGACTCGCGTGCAGCAGCCACGATGGGCTGTTTCCAACCCAGATTCATGTTCGCTTTTCTTTGCTTCTTCTCTGTGCGTCATGTCTTGAGCTCATCGTTGAGTATGTACGGGATTGATATCTTTCATGTTCCTGTTATAGATCCGATGGCGACTTGTGCCAGGATCTAATGATTCATATTGTCTCTTATCAATTGATCTGGCATTTCCTCCCACCGTGCGTATGGCGGCTAGATCTTGTATCATATGCTATCGTCTCGTCGAGACGTGGTGAATTCCCTATCATGTATAAGAAGCTGCAGAACAAGGCAACCTGTGGGCGCCCTCCCCCTCTAATTACTTACCGCTGCTGTGCTGGTTCGCCTCACTTCATCCTCCTACCGACCATTCTGCTAAGGTTCCCACGTGGGTCTTATATTCTTGCCATTTGCCTAAGTCGCATGCCCTGTTCTATACACGATGAGTGGCCGTTGCTCTACCACCCTCAGCAGTTTGAAACCAGTTGCGCCCACGCTCACTCATGAGACAACTGTGACTTACGGCACGACTGACAGCATCGAGATAGTGACTGCGCCTGTATGTTCATTGATTAGAGTTTTCTTGTCATAGCTGACTGATGGAGCAGTATGAGTTCAAGATCTTGCTGAAATTATCGCCCGAACTTTACCGGGTATCGGGATATTATCAAGCTACAGACTTCCATTTGGACAACCTTGAGACTTCTCTGTCTGGAGTTCTGCTACTCGCGGAGTACGACGGCCATTACAGCAGGCTATTTACCTGGTTATGGAAATATGGGTTGAGCGGAGAGGTTTTTAACTCGATTCATCTGGCAGGAGACTGGCCAGCCATCTCAAGGCTGGGTCGTGGCTATGTCCTGAGCGGCTGTGCCCGTGAGATCTCTGTGCATGAGGAAGTCTTGGAAAAGAAGTGGTCAGGGAGGTTGCTGATTCAACAATACCGCAAGCGATTTCTACTGTGCGGGTATCTCTGGCAAGACATACAAACAGGAACTTCAAGTTGGGTGGACGGCACTACAAGGTCAATGCGTAGACTTGGAGCAAAGGTCGGGTTCAGATGATACTCAATTATAGAATACCACCCCTTCCAAAAACTGCTTCTACTTCCATAGTTCATCTAACTATTAATTGGACTATCCGAACTCGTTGCAAGCATGAGCAATATTTGAAAGGGAGCGGAGCTGAAAACACAAGCTTCTGTGAAATCTCAGATAACATTACAATGCTTTCGTCCTTGAATTAATGTTCATTTGCTCGCACCACTGGGCAAGTCCACCTGACATAACCCCTCTTTCGCCTCGCTTATGTTTGTTTTGTTTGGATTACTTCTCCTAGTGCTGCTTAGGCACGAGTCCATTATCGAGATACTGAAAAGGGGTACGCTTCGCTGCAATGCAGAAGCGACGGTGCGCCTACTTCAGCATGCCTGGATCGAGTTGGTCTAGACTCGCTGTGGGCATGTCATGTCTCGATCACAAATCACAGGGATGAAATACTTGTCGAGTCTACAATTAGATACTGGTGTTGTCTTCCCTTTGATCCAATCACAAGAGAGGGCGAGCTCACAACAGTGATTCCTCAAACCACTGATCTGGTCAGACTATCAATTTAGAAAGAAAAACTTGGTCGGTTTCGATGCCGAAACGCCACGAAAAGAAAACCTTGTTGCCTCTCCAAGCGCCTTGGTGTAATTAAGCCAGTCAGTGGTACATCTCACTTTCAGCTGGGAAAGTGGATCTTCAAAGAGCCTCACTCGGTAGGTGACGAGGGCAGCAAACGTTCATGCACCCAGTTTCGACACACCCTCATACATCGACGCAACCAATCACTATGTGAGTATCCATGTCTGCGCAGGCGCTGACCCCTTCTTACATGTGTAATCGTGGCTCAACTGCGTATATTTCTTGATTCTCAGGCTGCCCTAGATGCAGTGCTGGATTCCAACAAAACCGAGCCGAAACGATCTTGACTCGAAGTGTGCAGACTCAGCTTATGGTATAAAGAGATGCCATAGAACCATGCGATCTGCTTGCGGTCTCTTCATCCTCCGATTTCTCACCGCTGTTTTGTCTGTTCGCCTCACTTCATCCCCTCACCAATTGGACGAGTCCACTTTTCAAGCAGGTGCCAGGCTAAAGCATCTAAAAAATTTCGCCTCACTCCACTGCATCCCTTGTCTACATGCACGATGACTTTCCGCATCTGCATTACAAGCACTTCCAAGGCTAAGCATCCGTCGGAGACTACTGCCATCCAAGAGATGACTGTTACCTACAGCACAATTGAGAACCATGTCGAAACGGTGAATGTATGTCCTTCAGTACAGCTCCCTGAGTGTTTGGCCTTACTGATATCCTTGTCCATGGAAGGAAGCTTTTAGTACAACTTATATTGCAGAGGGCTGGCCAGGTCAGGCCCCGAAGCAAGAGGTAGATGTCAATTTTCCGTCCAAGCAACGTAAAAGAAAATCCACAGGTGGTCTAGAAGAGGAGGTTACGAGTTTCGATGGACCTCTCTATTGTTATCTTTGGGAACTCGATTCCGAGTCGTGGACATACAAGCTTTCCACCAGCAACTGGTCAGATTCTGTGTATCATCTCACATATCTACGTGCTGACGGCACTCCCTCCGAGCGTGAAGTCTGGGCCGAAGCTCTGACTGGTAAGTCTCGTCACCTTCTCTGACAAGTTACTCTACATCAAATCCCAATCTCATGACTTACATAATCGTTGTCCGAGCACGACCTCGAGGCTCCAGTGGATCTGGATTTCGCCGTACGTACCTGAGCTTCAGGGAAATTTCATTCTAACGTATTGAGAAGAGATCGGCATTCAATCCCTCCACAGACCAGCAACGAAGGTGTGAGCTTCTGGGCAACGAACGGATACTTGACGACGCTACTTGGCAGCTCGAGGAGATGCTATCCGGCATGAGCAACATCAAAGTCATTGCATCACAAATTTTATCACGTCTAGACTTCGTGGATATCACTCTACTCGCTTGTACGATTGTAGTCGGACAATGCTCCTCCGAATCTTGGTCCAAAAGAAAACAAAAGGCCTTTCGTCGAAAATTCAACGATGCCGTCAATTTCTCATGGAGTTTGGATGATGTCCTAGGTGCATGGGAGCAACTCTTAGAGGTTAGTCAGCATACGAAATGATGGTGCAACACTAATCTCCATTGACGTCAGTTCCTCCTTCACGAGGTGCATATATGGCAGCCCCAGGCGTGTACAATGGCTCAGGAGATGAGCCATGGCAACGGTACCTATCTGGAAACACTAGAAATTCTCGGACACAAGAATGCACATCGTCTTTGTGAAGAGATGAGGTCAAGGATGAACAAATCCCGATGTGTTATCAAGTGGGACCTGATTGATTTGAGAGTGGTTGTTCTGTACTGCTAACAGAGTAGGATCTAGATGAGCGTCTGAATGTCTTACGGAACCTAAATAGCTTTCCTGAACTTCTACGAGAATGTATCAGGTTGACTTATATAGTCATATATAAATGAACTTCTTATTCCCACCTTACTAAAGCACAAGGAAGCGCGAGTGCAAGCATTCTCAGTATTCTTTATCTAAGGATGATTCTCATTCCGCATACGACACAGATTGAGCACGTGGATGAACCGCATCATCTCAGAACGCGAATCTTTACTATCTACAATCGATACTCTCCTTCCTTCTCAGCCCTTTCCACCCCGTCCGCTCCAAAAACTTCTCCCAGCTCAATGCCTTAGCATTCAGCGTCTTCTCGACCAGCTCCAGAACATCCATATCAATAGTCCCATAACAGGTCTTCCGGTCTAGTGCAACAGCCAACCAGTCTCCCAATTATTTAACCTCCGTGCCTTTCACGCCCTGCCTCTCCACCGTCTCCCCAAACTTCTCGACACTGCATTGCCGATACTCAGCCTTCACCCCCGTCACAGCACAAAAGTTACTCGCCAGCTCTTCATAACTAATACTTTGTCCACAAACCGGCACCTTCTCCAAATCCTTCACCTTCTCATTTTCAGCATCTAGCATAGCCCTCGCAAACCACCTAGTGTCATGGCCTGGATTCGACCAGCCCATACGTTTTCCCGGCGCAGCAGGCGTGCTGAAGACCACAGTGTCAGCTTCTAAGGATACGTAGCCCATATCGTGAAAATCCGTATAGAAAGGACCGGGACAGAGATTCGTGCTCGGGATTTCACTAGAGTGCAGTCGCAGACCAATTTGGTGCTTGATTTCGAAATGGTGGATATTGACGGAGCTGTTGCTAGCTTTAAAGACGGATAGAAGTGTCGGATAAATGAGGTGTTCTAGGCGTGCATGCTAATTGTCTTTAGGATGACCATAAAATCAGGTGGGTTAGATTCTAACACACCTCAGCAGCCTCCCGTATTAAGTCACCAAGCTCAAGCTCAGCACTCAACCAATCATCAACCTCCCATGTCGTGCTCGCACAATATCCCGAAATCAACGAACGCACCATAACATCCCTCAAAGCATTTCTGAAGCGATGATCTATCGCTCGGATCCCATCTCGTCAATTTCAGAAGCGGGTAGTCGCGCTCGAAGTTTGCAGCGAGTTTGCTTGAAAGGGCTCGAGTCAAAGGGCGAACTTGATATTCAATACCGCCTTTGTAGAACGTGAGAGCGTCGACCACACCTCTTCCTTGACGGCATATGATGTGTCAGTCTCTCAATTCTGACAAGCGTGTAAAACATATACCTGTTGCGCCCATGATGGCTATGGTCCGCTTTTCCTCCATGTTCGGTTATAGTCCGAGTAAATGGAATCGAAAATTTTCAAGTGAAGCTTCAAACTTCGAGCTATTATTGCTTGAGAGAACTAATCATCAAACTTATTGCATTGACCTGAGGATATAAGGAATTCTCTCAGATTCTTCTGATGAGGAGATCCGAATTGAAACAGAACCGCTCCCGACTGACCAACTGGAAAGTCATATACGTCCACTGCAAACTCATAGATTTTCATCCTTTTGTCACATTGCATCCTAAGACTATGGGTCTGGGACATGTAAGGCGTTCAAGAAAATGATTGCATAGCGTGTAAGTATGCCCGTGCCACTGTCGGAACGTTTCCTCCGGTCGAACCAATGGTTTCTCGCCACTGACAAGCAGAAACCACAAATTAGGAGAACTGAAGTGGGATATTGACTTGTCTCGTTGTAGAAGCAGGTAGCTCCGTACTCTAAGGCCGGCTCGTAGTTATACTTAAAGTGCTCACTTCTGATATGCAGTTTTGGTCGTTGGAATGTCGCATCAGTGACTTATGCTGCATACAGGAACCTGTGCTGGAATTTGGGGCATGATCCGAGGAAAGAAAATCAGAGCTGATTCGATCGGCAGTGGACATGTTATGTTACGAGGTAACGAAAGTGGGAGAAGATGAATGCACGTTGGAACTGGTGGTAGATATCGCTTTGCTAAACAGCATGTGCATATATTGGTAAACCTTGACTTGATCGATCGGAATGCAACATGGATGCGTCAGCTAAAGATGTGTCTGTCGATTTTCGAGATCGGAGAGGTACTTGTGGCAGGGATATGTACTTGGTGTTTGAGGGAAAAAAACCCCCTTACCCTGTAAAGTAGTTCTAGCAGGTTCTTGCCCAAAATTAGACTGATTCTGGTCAGACGATTGGGTGTTGCCTCCTTTGCTGAGGCTCCCTGTAATAGAGACTGGGCAAGGGTTTACTTTCCCCAAACACCAAGTAGGCCACAACCTGAAGCTACTCTACCCGAACGCCTTATCAGTCACGTGAATTGTCCAGCTCCTGGTCCAATTGGCCAGGGAAACATTTATTTATCCAAACCACAAATTTCGCGAGATAAGCGCCCCAGTGACGCCAACTTTTTTTTTCTTCGTTTCTGACTCCTAGTCCGTAGTCCGAAGTCCATCCCTCCCAATCAGACGGCCGCATTCTCAAGGTCTTTCAAGATTGACATGTAACCAAACAGAATCGACGGAAGCGCGAGTAAGGAATTGGTCCATTGGCAGATCCAGTCGTAATGATTACTGAAGCTCGCATTGTATTGAAGTTCAGTACACCAAAGACGTCGGTTATTGATTATCACTATATAAATAGCACCACCGCTTCAATCGCGGATTTCAATCCGTTCACCCTACGTATTTATACTTGTAGTCTCTGCTAAAGTAGGACCTGTGGAAGCTCATCTTAGCAAGTCCGGACTTTCACTCCGCACGAATCCTAGAATATCTAGCGTAAATGCGGATGACGTCGATCCCTCACTCACAACGCATAGGGATGTGATAGACTCTATGCGGAGATACCTCCGCGGACAAAGCTACGCTATGTAATGGGATCAGGGTAGTCTGAAGTGCCGCGTTGGGAATGCTGCATGCTGATCCGATAAAATATTTTTGTTCGCCTGTTGGTTGTTGACTTCCAGGAGATGTCGGGATGTTGTGGCTGCAAGGACGCATATGAAGGGGTGAAATACATGGCCATCTACTCCCACCGCCTTCCAGATGTCGCATTTTGCACACCAGGCCAAGAAAATAATGTCTTCTACCAAGAACCTTTAAGCGTCAGCCTTACCTGAACTTTTCAAAAGCAAAATTTGTTGAGTTACTTTTCCAAACCTCGCCAGCCGAGCATCTCGCATATATGAGTGCCTTGCTTCCAGAATGGCCACTGAATTGGAGGCGACGCTTCTAAAACTGAAGCTTCAGAGCTACCTACCACAACTTCTATTCGCGGGGTTCTACGACTGGCATTCACTCAGCAAAATCACCGAATCTGATTTTGCGGCCCTAGGAGTTCTCCGCGGACACCGCAGGAAACTTCAAAGAGCAATTGCAAGAAGCGGCGGTTGGTCCGATATCCACCCTCTCCCAACAATCATCGATCACTCTCAAATTCGAGACGGAACTGTAAAGGTACGGGCCGTTGGCTTAAGCTCTAGGAGCATGTATTCCTCTAGCAATACATCAGGAAGTCCGGCTTCGGCCTTCAAAACCGCGTCAAGTCCAGACACAGAACTCGAGAATGATAGCAATATCTTAGCCCCACTTCTGCTACGCATTTTATTCCTGCAATGTATTCGTGACCATGCGGAGGATAGTGGTAGGATGGCATATGATTATAGCAGTACAAGCAAAGCTGATGTTGACAAAGACACGAAAAGCCTTCTGCTACAAGCTACAGACAGGAATGCCCTGGAACCTCGGATGACTCCGAGCTACCAAAGTGCCAATCACGGCATCAGCGACCGTAATGCCGACTCATTCCTTGCTCTGGTTGCGGAGGTCCGCAAAGCCTTTCTGTCGCCCTCCTGTGGATCTGCATACCATGGGGTGAATACCCACTACTCCGATCCTTCTTCCGATTACTCAATCCCAACGTTGACATCATATCTTGAAGCGTTCCTGGGGAAGCTGAACAACTATCTATATCTATTCAACGAATCCGATCTCAGGATGAGCTTCCAAGATTTTGTTCTTGGGAATAGTTGCTTACACGATTCGGGATCTGTCGCAGGGTTGTACTTGATGCTTGCGTTGGGCGCGAAACTGTCTAGTCCCAATTTCACAACAGTGCACTTAGGCCTGTACGCACGTCGAGCAATTGTCTTGCCACTGGCAAGTGGGGAAAGAATCTTTGGGTTATGAGGATGTTGGCTCTGTTATCCTTCTGTCACTGTGATGATGTTTATGGGATCGATGACCAATCATACCATTACTTGAGTGAGCCTTCTGTCTATCATCGTTTGAATGTAGCTGAATACGTAGATCTTGTACTGCGGGTCGGCAAAGCTATAGGTCTTGACGAACAGGATCTTCCTCTAGCCGCCCTTGACGAACCGGAACGTTCTCATTGGTTGCGAGTATGGAATTCCCTACGATTTCTCCACTCGTAAGTGATACCCGAGGGTTGTATGCAAACCACCAGCGGAGCTAACAGAAGCTACTCATTAGGTGGTACCAGGTGTGTGGTCGTGGGACGCCGGTCTCTTTGTTCCGGCACGACAGCTTTATTGACACAATGGTAATGCCTCAAAAGTCATTCGTCAAAATTCTCAATTTGACCACGGACAGAATCCCCCGATATCGACAGAGGACGAATACGAGAGCCGAGTAGTACAGATGAGCGTGCTCTTTATCGGCTCGCTTTTTCGTGAAGCAGCAACCGATTTCACCAAAACACCGAACCCATCGCCAGCCATTTACAACACGTACCTGTATACTTTGCGGCAATGGTACGCAGGATTGCCGCAGTCCCTATGTACCACACCAGGAAGCCATATGTATATTGAGGTCTGTTACGAAAGCCTCACAGAGAGACAGAAGTCAAACCTTGTGAGTATAAACGTGATTCGATGATGAAAGCTGACAGGTCACGGCTTATCATCCATTCTCTCTACTCCGGCCTGATCTGCTATATTCTTCAAATCGAAGTCCTCAAATGCCCATCGACTTTCTCTAAGACTGAACATGGGCAAGCACTGGGCTATTCGTCACAATGGTATCACATTTGTCTTCCCACTTTTGTCATAGGAGACTAATAATACAAGTATCCAGGCCGCAGAGTCTCTGCTGAAGCTCTGTACAACGCTTGCGGAGTCAGGAATGACGCTCTATGGGAACGCCATAGCATCGTAAGAGATATTATTCTGGTGCAAGCTTCCACGTGGCACCTCAGTGATCATTCCGTGCTTACGTCTCTCAGATACTTCCTGTTCAACGCCACGCTTATCCTCCTCCTTGACACTTGTCGCACTCACAAATCCGATCCTTCCTTACAATCCGACGAACAGCCACGCTCACAATTGCTTCAAAATCGTATAGACGTCATTTGGGGAGCGAGAGATCTTCTAGATGACTGCGTAGGAGTAAAGAGGAGCCCCCAAAGCCAGGTTGTGGAAACGTTCTGTAAGTCGTGGGGTGTAATATAACTCGACAAGAGATGACATCATGAATTCGTTCATCCAATCTGTAGTTGACAAGTCCGTTGGCCCTGAATATTTGCGAAGTGTTAATATGGTTACGATGAGCGCGAGGTGTGGATATGTTCTTGGCTCTTCGCATGCGAGCACGTCATCTTCACCACAGCAAAAGGATATAATTCGTGGTACATAACTGAGAACATTGCTCTTCCCTATTTGTCATGATACTGCGTGCGAACGCCCATTCCGAAAGATTCATCTGCTTGATATAGTGCGACAAGTCACATCCGGATCAAGGTGTTTTTGGCTACATATGCTATGCTAACCCCACTTTTGCTATCGTTTGCTTCTTGGGGACAAAACTCAACCACGATAGAACGCTTATTAGACGCCTTTTAATCTCCTAGGATAATCGAAATTCCAAACACTTTCTACTGCATTCCATAATGGTATGTATATAAACCCAAGGCATATATTACTCATGGCCACATCCATAGAAAGGCCAGTTTGTGCCGTCTAGAATCTGTCTTGAGCTACGTCAGAGTCAGAGTTTCAATTTGGGCATACTTCATCTTACCTTATCTTAATCAAATATCATACTCGTTGATGACACCAATACAAGAAAGTTGAGGATATAGGCAGACACTACGACACGATCCAGTCTCGATCGTCCCAGGCTAATATCTTAATAGTTTCCAAAGGTTTTGACGCTTCTATTAGGCCTCATTGAAATGCAGAGTACGAAGATGAGTACCAGTAATAGCATGCGGATGTACATTTTGTTGAATTTTGACAACAGCAAAGAGAGAGGGATCAATGTCACTGAGGACGCGAGCAGACGTGTTGAAGGCAGAGTTCCTAAACTTATCTAAAAGTCAAATCACCTTTTATACAGCATCATAATACAGAGGTGATTCTTGTTTACTTACAATCCCCAAACTGTTGGACGACTTCAAATGGCATCAATCCCCAAAATGTCTAGATATAGCAAGACGGTCAAAAGATGCTCGAAAAGGTCGACTTCGCCTTATGATAGTGGCCCAAGCATATTAGATGGAAGGCTTAAAAGAGTTTGGAAAGCTTGTGAAGGATGTCGCATGAAGAAAACAAAAGTACGTTGTGCATCGCTCTCTGATAGACTTTTGCTGACCTCGACAGTGCGAGAACGGTCGTAACAGCGTTGCCGTCGTGTTTGATAGAACGTTAATGGGTATTGTGAATCCTGAAATGGGGGGTTGCGACGAGTGGTCTCGAAAAATGATCTGGCAGGACCTCGAACATCGCGGCGCAGGAGTAATAAAGGTGGGACGATGTTCATCGGAGAATAGCCCGCCACCGAAGAAACATACAGAAGGGGCATGGCTGCGACAGGTTTTGATATTGATGCCCTAGATCTTCAATATTAGCGATAGGCGTCAGGGAAAGGATCAATCATTGTTACTGGAGCTCTCCCACAGTATACACAGCCCCAGCTGCTCGAGGAAATCAGGATGGATATCCTTCAAAGAAGCAACTCAGCCGATCATTTTATCCTTACTCTCTCTTATCTTCCAATCACACACTCACGCTGGTAGGTTTGTTGCATGTCGCAAAAAATACCGGCAAATTTTCCCTAACCAATTATAGGCGGGGAGTTCTCCGCTTATCAATAAGTCGGAGTGCACCGGTAGGTATCTCGAAGCGGTCGTGATGGAGGTGGGTACGTGTTAGTATGGTGTCCATGCGAACTTCATTTTCGGAAGCCAACCACTACTATCTGGTGCTGAGTTCTGCAGAAAGCAGGCAAGGCGTACTGGCCTGCGATACTTTTGGCTAGATATCTGCTGGGGTGATGACTCTGATGCCGTTAAGCGAGGGGGTCAGGACCGGGCTGCTTGACTTGGTCGATAGTGGTTCCAGCAGCGCATAAATTGTACATATCAC